>CM038214.1:334634541-334805299 GCA_021442155.1 Cymbidium sinense | reverse complement strand
TTAGGTTTATTTTAAATTATTTTATTTTATTTAGTTTAGGGTTTAGGTTCAGTTTATTTTAGGTTTAGGTTTAGGTTTTATTTAATTTAGTTTAGGTTTATGTTTATTTTATTTTGTTTATTTGAGGTTTAGGTTTTTTATTTAGTTTAGGGTTTAGGTTTATTTTTATTTATTTTAATTTTATGTTTATTTTTTAGGTTTAGGCTTTTATTTAGTTTTTATTTTATTTTATTTTAGGTTTATTTTATTTTTTTTTACTTTTAGTTTTTAGTTTATTTAGGTTTTTTAGTTTTAGGTTTATTTTATTTTACTTTAGATTTTATTTTTTTAGGTTTTAAATTAGGTTTAGGTTTATGTTTAAATTTTAGTTTAGGTTTTTATTTATTTTATTTTTAATTTTATTTAGGTTTGGTTTTTCTTTTTTATTTTATTTTAGGTTTTAGGTTTAGGTTTTAGGGTTTAGGTTTAGGTTTAAGTTTAGGGTTTACAGTTTAGGGTTTAGGATTTAGGGTTGTAGGTTTAGGGTTTAGGGTTTAGTTTATAGGGTTTAGAGTTTAGGATAGTTTAAGTTTAAAACTTTAGGATTAAAGTTTTTGAGATCAAGTTTAGGGTTTAAGGTTTAGGGTTTTAGGTTTAGGGTTTAGATTAGGATTTAGGTTTATAGTTTTAAATTTAGTTTAGGGTTTAGGTTTAGAGTTTAAAGTTTTAAGTTTAAGTTAGGGTTTAGGAGTTTAGGTTTTAGGTTGAGTTTAGGTTTATTTAAGTTTAGGGTTTAGGTTTTAGGGTTTAGGAGTTTAGGTTTTAAAATTATGTTTAGGGTTTAAGTTTATTTTATTTTATTTAGTTTATGATTTAGGTTTATGTTTTTTTAGGTTTAGGTTTATTTATTTTGTTTAGTTTATTTTTTTGTTTATTTTGTTTAGGTTTATTTATTTTTTTAGGTTTTATTTTTAGTTTAGGTTTTGGTAGGTTTAATTTAGGTTTATTTATTATTTATTTAATTAGTTTATTTATTTAGTTAGTTTATGTTTAGGTTTAGGTTTAGGTTTATGTATAGGTTTAGGTTTATTTATTTTTTTGTTTAGTTTTTTTTTTGTTTTATTTTTTTAGGTTGTATTTATTTTCTAGGTTTTTATTTTTAGTTTACTTTTGGTATAGGTTTATTTAGGTTTATTTTATTATTTATTTAATTAGTTTATTTTTTTTAGTTTATGTTTAGGTTTTTTTTTTATTTTAGTTTATTTTCTATTTTTTTAGGTTTTATTTCAGTTTAGTTTAGGTTTATTTAGGTTTAGGTTTTTAGGTTTAGTTTTATTTTAGGTTTACTTTTTATTTATTTTTTATTTAGTTTATTTATTTTTTTTTTAGTTTAGTTTAGTTTATTTTATTTAGTTTTTAGTTCATTTAGTTTAGGTTTAGGTTTATTTTTAGGTTTTAGTTTAGTTTAGGTTTAGGGTTTAGGTTTTATTTAGGTTGAGGTTTAGGTTTTATTTAGGTTTATTTTTTTATTTGTTTATTTATTTTTTATTTATTTTATTTAGGTTTATTTAGTTTAGTTTATTTTTTGTTTAGGTTTTATTTTTATTTAGGTTTAAGTTTAGGTTTAGGTGTTATTTAGTTTATTTTATTTAGTTTTTATTTTAGGTTTAGCTTTAGTTTAGGTTTATTTTATTTTTATTTAGGTTTAGGTTTTTTTTATTTGTAGTTTAGTTTATTTAGGTTTAGGTTTAGGTTTATTTAGGTTTATTTAGTTTAGGTTTTTTTTAGGTTTTGGTTTATTTATTTTTATTTTAGTTTTTATTTTTATTTTATTAGTTCAATTTATTTAGTTTATTTATGTATGTTTATTTAGGTTTATTTTTTAGTTTATGTTTAGGTTTATTTCTTTTAATTTAATTTAGTTTTTTTTATAATTTTAAGTTTATTTACTTTTAAGTTTTATTTAGTTTAGGTTTAGGTTTATTTTTATTTATTTATTTAGGTTTTAGTATATTTAGTTTAGTTTAGGTTTAGGATTATTTATTTGGGTTTAGGTTTCAGTTTATTTATTTATTTATTTAGATTTAGGTTTAGGTTTTATTTAGTTTATCTTATTTAGTTTTATTTTATTTTGGGTTTAGGTCTAGGTTTAGTTTAGTTTAGGTTTATTTTTATTTATTTATTTAGTATATTTTTTATTTAGTTTATTTATTTATGTTTATTTTTTTATTTAGTTTATTTTTATTTCTTTTTATTTAATTTAGTTTATCTTAGTTTATTATTTTATTTATTTTAGTTTATTTTTATTTTTATTTTAGTTTAGGTTTAGGTTTAAGTTTTTATTTTAGGTTTAGGTTTAGGTTTAGGTTTTTTATTTTATTTTATTTTATTTGTTTATTTTATTTAATTTAGTTTATTTTATTTTATTTTTTAAGTTTATTTAGTTTAGGGTTTATTTTATCTTAGGTTTAGGTTTAATTTATTTTTATTTATGTTTTGGTTTAGTTTATTTTAAGGTCTAAGTTTCTTAGGTTTAGGTTTAGATTTTTTTTTTAGTTTTATATATTTTATTTAGCTTTGGATTATTTTTTTAGTTTAGTTTATTTTATTTATTTAGGTTTAGGTTTCTTTAGCTTATTTTAGTTTAGTTCTTAGTTTAGTTTACTTAGTTTAGTTTAGGTTTATTTAGTTTATTTTTATTTTTATTTTATTTATTTATTTTAGTTTAGGTTTATTTAGGTTTAGGTTTATTTAGTTTATTTAGTTTAACTTTTATTTATTTAGGGTTTAGGTTTAGGTTTAGGTTTAGTTAAAATTTTTTAGGTTTAAGTTTTAGTTTATGTTTAGTTTAGGTTTTATTATTTAGTTTAGTTTATTTTTTATTTTAGGTTTATTTATAGTGGTTTAGTTTAGGTTTTTTATTTAATTTAGTTTATTTAGTTAGTTTAGGTTTAGGTTTAGATTTAGGTTTTATTTTATTTAGTTAGGGTTTATTTAGTTTGGGTTTAGGGTTTAGGTTTAGCTTAGTTTAGGGTTTAGGTTTAGGTTAGGTTTATTTTTAGTTTAGTTTATTTAGTTTAGTTTTATTTATTTTTTAGTTTAGGTTTAGGTTTATTTTTTATTTATTTTATTTAGTTTATTTTTTAGGTTTTATTTTAGGTTTTAGGTTTAGGTTTATTTATTTAGTTTAGGTTTAATTTTAGTTTAGTTTATTTATTAGCTTAGATTTATATTTAGGTTTAGGTTTAGGTTTTAGGTTTATTTTTTAGGTTTATTTTATTTAGTTTATTTTATTTAGTTTAGGTTTAAGTATTTTTTTTATTTAGTTTATTTAGGTTAAGGATTAGGTTTATTTATTTAATTTTTTAGGTTTATTTATTTTAGTTTAGGTTTAGCTTTAGGTTTAAGTTTATTTATTTTGGTTTATTTTTAATTTTGTTTATTTAGTGCTATTTTATGTTTAGGTTTAGGTTTAGGTTTATTTTATTTTTTAGTTTATTTATTTTATTTTTTTATTTATTTTAGGTTTAGGTTTAAGTTTAGTTTAGGTTTATTTATTTAGGTTTAGGTTTATTTAGTTTAGTTTAGGTTTAGTTATTTAGTTTATTTTAGTTTAAGTTTAGGTTTCAGTTCTATGTTTAGGTTTATGTTTAGACTTGTTTAGTTTAGTTTAGGTTTATTTATTTTATTTTTACTTGGTTTAGTTTATTTATTTAGGTTTAGGTTTAGTTTTAGGTGAATTTAGGTTTATTTCTTAGTTTAGGTTTAGGTTTATATAATTTATTATTTAATGATAGTTTAGGTTTAGGTTCAGGTTTATTTTATTTAGTTAAGGTTTAGGTTTAGGTTTATTTAGGATTAGGTTTTGGTTTAGATTTAGGTTTAGGTTCATTATAGTTTATTTAGTTTAGGTTTAGGTTTCAGTTTATGTTTAAGTTTAGGTTTAGGTTTTATTTATTTAGGTTTAGGGTTTAGGTTTATTTAGGTTTTAGGTTTAGGTTTAGGTTTAGTTTAGGCTTATTTAGTTTAGTTTAGGTTTATTTATTTTATTTTATTTAGTTTATTTATTTAGGGTTAGGTTTATGTTTAGGTTTAGTTTATTTAAGTTTATTTTTTTTAGTTTAGGTTTAGGTTTATTTATTTATTAATTTATTTTTTATGTTTAGGTTTAGGTTTATTTTATTTAGTTTAGGTTTAGGTTTAGTTTAGGTTTATTTAGTTTAGTTTATTTTATTTATTTAGTTTAGGTTTAGGTTTAGGTTTAGGTTTATTTAAGTTTAGGTTTAGGTTTAGGTTTAAGTTTATTTTAGTTTATTTAGTTTAGTTTTAGGTTTAAGTTTACATTTAGATTTAGTTTTATGTTTCGGTTTAGGTTTAGGTTTAGTTTAGGGTTTAGGTATAAGTATAGGTTTTATTTAGGTTTATGTAGTTTAGTTTATTTATTTTTTAGTTTATGTTTATTTATTTTAGGTTTAGGTTTAGGTTTATGTTTATGTTTAGGTTTAGGTTTATTTTATTTAGTTTATTTATTTAGTTTATTTTAGTTTAGTTTAGTTTATTATTATTAGTTTAGTTTATTTTAGTTTAGGTTTAGGTTTGATTTATTTTATTTAGTTTATTTTTATTTTGGTTTTATTTATTTAGTTTAGTTTACTTTAATTTAGTTTAGGTTTATTTATTTAGTTTTGTTTATTTAGGTTTAGGCTTAGGTTTATTTTAGGTTTTAGTTTATTTATTTTATTTTTTAGTTTAGTTTAGCTTAGTTTAGGTTTAGGTTTAGGTATATGTTTAATTTTTTGGTTTAGGAATATTTTTAGTTTAGTGTATGTTAAGGTTTATTTTTTAGGTTTAGGTTTAGGTTTAGGTTTAGGTTTATTTATTTTTAGTTTAGTTTAGGTTTATTTTATTTAGGTTTAGGTTTTGGTTTTATTTATTTAGTTTAGGTATATGTTTAGGTTTATTTTAGTTTAGATTTAAGTTTAGGTTTAGGTTGAGGTTTAGGTTTAGGTTTTATTTAGTTTATTTTATTTTAGTTTAGGTTTAGGTTTAGGTTTATTTTAGTTTAGGTTTAGTTTAGTTTAGGTTTATTTATTTAGTTTAGTTTAGTTTGTTTATTTTAGGTTTAGGTTTAGGGTTATTTTAGGTTTATTTTAATTTAGTTTAGTTTAGGTTTTTAGGTTTATTTAGGTTTAGGTTTAGGTTCTACTTTTTAGTTTAGTTTAGGTTTAGTTTAGGTTTATTTAGTTTATTAGGTTTAGATTTTTTTAAGTTTAGGTTTAGGTTTATTTAGTTTATTTATTTAGTTTAGGTTTATTTAGGTTTAGGTTTAAGTTTAGGTTTAGGTTTATTTATTTAGTTTATTTAGTTTAGTTTATTTATTTAAGTTTAGGTTTAGGTTTAGGTTTATTTTTATTTTAGGTTTATTTAGGTTTATTTATTTAGGTTTAGGTTTATTTTTATTTAGTTTAGTTTATTTAGTTTATATAGGTTCAGGTTTATTTAGTTTAAATTTATTTAGGTTTAGGTCTATTTAGTTTAGTTTAAGTTTAAGTTTAGGTTTAGGTTTATTTTATAGGTTTAGGTTTATTTAGTTTAGGTTTAGGTTTAAGTTTATTTACTTATTTATTTTAGGTTTAGGTTTATTTTAGTTTAGTTTAGTTTATTTATTTAGGTTTATATTTAGGTTTTGGTTTAGGTTTAGGTTTAGGTTTTAGTTTATTTAGGTTTAGGTTTAGGTTTATTTTAGTTTTGGTTTTAGGTGTAGGTTTAGGTTTAGGTTTATTTTAGGTTTGATTTAGTTTAGTTTATTTTAGTTTAGGTTTATTTTGTTTAGTTTAGGTTTAGGTTTATTTCATTTATTTTAATTTAGTTTAGTTTAATTTAGGTTCAGGTTTAGATTTTAAGTTTATTTAGTTTAGGTTTGTTTTTATTTATTTTATTTAGTTTATTTAGTTTATTTATTTATTTTAGGTGTAGGTTTATTTAGTTTGTTTTTATTTATTTTATTTAGGTTTAAATTTATTTTATCTAGTTTATTTATTTTATTAGTTTATATTATTTATTTTGGCTTTAGGTTTAGGTTTAGGTTTAGGTTTAGGTTTAGGTTTTTTTTATTTAGTTTAGTTTATTTTAGTTTAGGTTTATTTAGTTTAGTTTAGTTTAGGTTTATTTTGTTATTTTTTATTTAGTTTATTTTTATTTTAGTTTATGTTTAGTTTAGTTTAGTTTAGGTTTAGTTTATTTATTTTTTTTATTTAGTTTATTTCTAGTTTATTTATTTTATTTTTATTTAGTTTAGTTTAGTTTAGGTTTAGGTTTAGGTTTAGGTTTAGGTTTATTAGTTTAGGTTTTAGTTTAGGTTTAGATTTTAATTTAGTTTAGGTTTAAGTTTAATTTTATATATTTTAGGTTTATTTATTTAGGTTTAGGTTTATTTATTTAGTTTAGTTTATTTAGTTTATTTTATTTAGTTTATGTTTAGGTTTTATTTAGTTTAATTTAGTTTAGTTTAGTTTATTTTTAGGTTTAGGTTTAAGTTTAGGTTTAGTTAATTTAGTTTAGTTTATTTATTTATTTTAGTTTAGGTTTAATTTTTATTAGTTTATTTATTTAGTTTAGTTTATTTATTTAGTTTAGTTTAGTGTAGTTTATTTAGGTTTGGGTTTATTTTATTTATTAATTTAGTTTTTTTTATTTAGTTTAGGTTTAGGTTTAGGTTTAGGTTTAGGTTTATTTAGTTTAGGTTTATTTAGGTTTATTTATTTAGTTTAGTTTTATTTAGTTTAGGTTTATTTTTTGTTTATGTTTAGGTTTAGGTTTAGGTTTAATTTTAGTTTAGGTTTAGGTTTAGCTTTTATTTAGGTTTAGGTTTATTTAGTTTAGGTTTATTTTATTTAGGTTTTGGTTTATTTATTTTAGTTTATTATATTTTATTTTATTTAGTTTCAGTTTATGTTTATTTTAGTTTAGGTTTATTAGGTTTATTTAGGTTTAGGTTTTTTTTTTTTTTTTGGTTTTAGGTTTAGGTTTATTTTAGATATTTAGTTTAGTTTATTTAGGTTTAGGTTTATGTTTATTTAGTTTATTTAGGTTTAGGTTTAGGTTTTATTTAGGTTAAGGTTTATTTAGTTTAGGTTTATTTTATTTAGGTTTAGGTCTATTTATTTTAGTTTATTTATTTAGGTTTAGGTTTATTTTTATTTAGTTTAGTTTATTTAGTTTATTTTGGTTTAGGTTTATTTAGTTTTAGTTTATTTAGGTTTAGGTCTATTTAGTTTAGTTTAGGTTTAGGTTTAGGTTTATTTTTTTGGTTTAGGTTTATTTTAGGTTTAGGTTTATTTAGTTTAGGTTTAGGTTTAGGTTTATTTATTTATATATTTTAGGTTTAGGTTTGGTTTATTTTAATTTAGTTCAGTTTATTTATTTAAGTTTAGGTTTAGGTTTAGTTTTTAGTTTATTTAGGTTTAGGTTTAGGTTTATTTAAGTTTAGCTTTTAGGTTTAGGTTTAGGTTTAGGTTTATTTTAGGTTATATTTAGTTTAGTTTAGTTTATTTAGTTTATTTAGTTTATTTTATTTTATTTTATTTATTTAGTTTAGGTTTAGGTATATTTTATTTAGTTTATTTATTTTATTAGTTTATTTTATTTGTTTAGGTTTAGGTTTAGTTTTGGTTTATTTAGTTTAGTTTATTTTAGTTTAGGTTAATTTAATTTAATTTAATTTTAGTTTATTTTTAGTTTATTTTAGGTTTAGGTTTATTTATTTAGTTTTCTTATTTAGTTTAATTTTTGTTTAGTTTATTTTATTTATTTTTAGTTTAGTTCAGTTTAGTTTTAGGTTTATTTAGGTTTCATTAGTTTAGCTTATTTAGTTTAGTTTAGGTTTAGGTTTAGGTTTAGATTTTAGCATAGTTTAGGTTTAGGCTTACATTTAGGTTTAGGTTTAAGTTTTATTTTATTTTTATTTAGGTTTATCTATTTAGGTTTAGGTTTATTTATTTAGTTTAGTTTTTTTATTTTATTTAATTTAATTTATTTAGTTTAGGTTTAACTTTTATTTTATTTTATTTAGTTTAGTTTAGTTTATTTTTATGTTTAGGTTTAGGTTTAGGTTTATTTTATTTAGTGTAGTTTATTTATTTATTTTAATTTAGGTTTTAAGTTTTATTTAGTTATTTTTATTTTATTTATTTAGTTTAGTTTAGTTTATTTAGGTTTAGGTTTATTTTACTTACTTATTTAGTTTATTTTATATTTAGTTTATGTTTAGGTTTTGGTTTAGGTTTATTTAGGTTTAGGTTTTATTTAGTTTAGGTTTAGGTTTATTTAGTTGATGCATAGGTTTAGCTTTAGGTTTAGGTTTTATTTTAGTTTAGGTTTATTAATTTAAGTTTAGGTTTAGGTTTAGTTTCGATTTAGGTTTTATTTAGGTTCAAGTTTATTTAGTTTAGGTTTATTTTATTTAGGTTTAGGTTTGTTTATTTTAGTTTATATTATTTTATTTTATTAGTTTTAGTTCATTTTATTTTAGTTTAGGTTTATTAGGTTTATTAGGTTTATTTAGGTTTAGGTATAGGTTTATTTTTATTTAGGTTTTAGGTTTAGGTTTAGGTTTATTTTTTTATTTTAATTTTGGTTTATCTATTTAGTTTTGTTTAAGTTTAGGTTTAGATTTATTCTTACTTTATTTTTTTTTAGTTTATTTAGTTTAGGTTTATTTATTTTTAGTTTAGGTTTAGGTTTATTTAGTATAAGTTTAGTTTATTTTATTTTAGTTTATTTTACTTATTTATGTTTAGGTTAATTTACTTTAGGTTTTACATTTAGGTTTAGGTTTATTTTAGTTTAGTTTAGTTTGTTTATTTATTTAGTTTATTTTTAGGTTAGGTTTATTTATTTAGTTTAGTTTTAATTTATTTAGTTTATTTTTAAGTTTAGTTTATTTAGTTTAGTTTATTTTATTTTAGTTTAGGTTTAGGTTTATTTAGGTTTATTTAGTTTAATTTCTTTTTTATTTATTTATTTAGTTTATTTTAGTTTATTTAGTTTAGGTTTAGGTTTAGGTTTAGGATTAGTTTAGTTTAGTTTATTTTATTTTATTTTAGTTTAGGATTAGGTTTAATTAGTTCGTTTATTTTATTTAGTTTATTTATTTATTAATTTTTATTTTTATTTTATTTTATTTAGTTTATGTTTATTTATTTATTTTTTAGTTTAGGTTTAGGTTTTATTTTATTTAGTTTAGTTTAGATTTAGGCTTAGGGTTTAGGTTTAGGTTTCATGTTTAGTAGGTTTAGGGTTTTTTGTTTAGCGTAGGTTTAGGGTTTTATTTTTTAATATTTTTTTATGTAGGGTTTGGGGTTTAGGGTTTTGGGTTGTAGGTTTAGGTTTAGTTTAGGGTTTTTTTTTTAAAAAAAATTAAAAGGTTTAGCTTATTTAGTTTATTTAGTTTACTTTTTATTTGTTATAGTTTATTTTTAGTTTTATTTTTATTTAGGTTTATTTTTTATTTTCATTTAGTTTTGTTTATTTATTTTAGGTTTATTTATTTTAGTTTAGGTTTTTCATTTTAGTTTATTTTTTAGGTTTAGGTTTATGTTTTTGTTTATTTTTTAGTTTAGTTTTAATGTTATTTTATTTTTTAGGTTTAAGTTTTATTTTTTTATTTTTAGGTTTAGGTTTAGATTTTTATTTTATTTGTTTTGGTTTAGGTTTTAGATTTATTTTTAGGTTTTATTTTTAGTTAAGGTTTAGATTTATTTTTAGTTTATTTTATTTTATTTTGTTTAGTGTTTAGGTTTATTATATTTTAGGTTTAGTTTTATTTTTTTTTTTTTTTTTTTTTTTTTTTTTTTTTTTTTTTTTTTTTTTTTTTTTTTTTTTTTTTTTATTTTTTTTTTAAGTTTTTAGGTTTAGGTTTTATTTAGTTTTATCATATTTTATTTTAGGTTTATTTTATTTTATTTTACTTTTTGATTTTATTTTATTTAGGTTTATTTTAGGTTTATTTTATTTAATTTAGTTTATGGGTTTTATTTATTTTACTTTAGTTTTGTTTTATTTTATTTTACTTTACTTTAGGTTTATGTTTAGGTTTAGGTTTAGTTTAGGTTTTATTTTATTTTATTTTTATATTAATTTAGGTTTAGGTTAGGTTTATTTTTTTAGGTTTAGGTTTTAGGTTTAGTTTAGGGTTTAGGGTTAGGTTTAGGGTTTTAAGGTTTAGGGTTTAGGGTTTAGGGTTTTAGGGTTTAGGGTTTAGGGTTTAGGGTTTAGGGTTTAGGGTTAGTTTTGGGGTTTAGGGTTAGTGTTTTATTTATTTTTTTATTTTTTTCTTTTTTATTTTAAATTAGGTAAATTAAATTATATTTAGTTTATTTATTTTATTTTTTAATTTAGTTTATTTTATGTTTTATTTTTATTTAGGTTTATTTTTTTATTTAATTTAGTTTATTTATTTATGTTCATTTATTTTAGTTTAGTTTTTTATTTTAGTTTATTTTACGTTTAGGTTTAGGTTTAGGTTTATTTTTTTAGTTTAGTTTTATTTTTTATTTTTTTTAGGTTTAGGTTTATTTTTTTTTGTTTTATTTTTTTAGGTTTAGGTTTTAGGTTTTTATTTTAGGTTTACTTTTAGCTTTTATTTTTTTAGTTTAGGTTTAGGTTTATTTTTAGTTTATTTTAGTTTATTTAGTTTAGGTTTAGGTTTAGGTTTAGTTTATTTTTGGTTTAGATTTAGGTTTTATTTATTTTAGTTTAGGTTTAGGTTTATTTTATTTTTATTTTTGGTTTAGGTTTTTTTTATAGTTTAGGGTTTAGGTTTATTTTTTATTTATTTTTAGGTTTTATTTTTTGGTTTATTTTTTAAGTTTAGGTTTTTATTTAGTTTTTATTTTATTTTATTTTAGTTTCATTTTATTTTTTTATTTTAGGTTTATTTTATTTTATTATGTTTTTTATTTTTTAGTTTGGTTTAGGTTTTATTATTATTTTAATTTAGTTTTTTTAGGTTTAGGTTTAGGTTTAGGTTTAAGTTTTAGTTTATGTTTTTATTTATTTTATTTTTTTATTTTATTTTGGTTTAGGTTTTAGTTTATTTTGGTTTATGTTTTTTTTTATATAAACAAACCATCAAGGCAAATAGTCCATAGTGATCAGTCTGCAAATAAAGAGAAAGCGACCAACCATTAACCAACCAAAACCCATAATAGACCAATCACATAAAGCCAACAACCCAGAAGTTATAGCAGGATTAGTGGCCAAGCTAAAAAAACCAAGCAGTAACTCCACCAAAGCCACCACCAAAAGGAAGAGAAACACAAAAAAGGAGCGGTCGACATGAATAGGGGTAACAACACAACCCAACAATACAATCCCAAAGGCATAACAACAACACGACTATCTCGAGCACAATCAAATCCAAGGGCAAAACCTCCACCCAAATAACAAAATAGTAGAATATAAACACCGAGAGAAAAAGAGGGAGACCAAGGGGCATCAGTACCATCAAAACCACCACCAAGGCGGCGGGAAAAACACCAAATCCACACCGACCAAGAGGCAAATATCGAAACAAGGACATCAAAATAAATAAGAGGATTCAATACCAACAACCAACTTAAATCCCAAGACACAGCAGGCATAAGCATCCAAGGCAAGATAGCATCAATCCCAAGTCACCAAGCCGAGAGAGCTACAAGCCCTCGGCAAACACTAGGCCAATCTTGTCAGGAGCAACTACCAAACCAATAGGAATAGACAAAAACAACCACAACCAACTCCTCCAGTAAACAAAAACCCAACTCTGGAAGAAAAAAGAACCACAAAGCAGTTGTCTCATACCAATCAATTGATAAAACAACCAACAAAAAAAACACCAACCCAAACTAGGAAAACAACCAAAATTGAAAAAAAACCAAAGCTAAGCAAATTGAGACCAATAGATGCCAACAACCAATCCAAAAGTTCAATTAGTAAAGGGGTGGCTAACCAAAATAAAAGGTTAACCCAATATAGAGCCCAAAAAAGGGAAAGAACAACTGAGCATAGCCATAACCCACTAGAGATCTCAAAAAACCAAAAAAATTGGTAGTCACTCATAGACAAAACCAAAGTATAAAATGCCAAGATAACCACCCAACCACAAGCGTCATGATGAAAGGAACAAGGCAGAGGAAAGAAAGCCCCTTCAAACCATATTGAGTAGACAATCACCACAAAGAAAATAAGGGGGAACAATTAGAAAAAAGCTACCTCAATCCTGAGGAGGAAAACCAAGCGAGAAACCCCCAAGAGAAACCGGGAAAGGAGAACATCAACCACCAAAACCCCAAAACTAAGCCAAGCAGAAGAGACCAACAAACATGAAAAATGACCAAAATAGTTAGGTAGAAAAAAAAAAACAAATTAGCATCCGAAACCAACATAGCGACCAAAAATTCAATTCAAATAATGTAACAAGTAGCCAAAACACAGGGAAAACCAACATCAATTAGTGTAAGGGGTAGGCCAAAATAGGCATACAACCCAATAGGAGACCCCAAAACATCACTAGTTATGTGACAAAATGAGCTAGCATGAGCCACAGAAAACCTAGTCTTAGAGGATAGGAAAATCAATTAAACTAAAACCAACAATGCAGTTTCATATAAAGTGAGATTGACCAGCACCCTAAAGAAAATAGAAAAAATGACATTCTTGTGAGAGAAGCAAAAAAATAACCAAAAAATAGACAGAATAAAACCGCCATAGTAATATGATCAACAAAATAGCTGAAAGATAAAATCGAGGTAAAAGTCAGGTGTTATCAGATTGACTAGGCCATGTAGATGCTTAATTAAGCTATGGTTATCAAATAAAGTGAGCTCATTTAATTCGATCCCAAATTAGCGAAATCATCACAAGCATTACCTTCATGAAGAATGTGAAAATTTTTGTAAAAACTTGAAGAAGCTTTTAGTGAGATTAAGAAGATAAAATAAGCCAGCATTCCCCATTTTATTAGTATTGAGCATATCAAGTAAAAGAAAAATATCAACTTCAAACCAAATATTAAAGAGGCCAATGATTAAACAAATATCAATAGCTTTATTAACAACCATGAGCTTACCATAAATAACAGAACAAGCTTTGAGGGGGTAGGCATAATCACAAATTATAGTACCTTTAGAATCCCTAAGAATTCCACCACAACCATATTTGTTTGGGAAATGGAACTATTAGTATTGATCTTAATAAAATATTCTTTAGGCTTAATCAATGTACAATTCTAACACTCTTGTAGGAAGGGTCATCATGCAAAGTGATACCCAAATTTTTAGTCACAAATTTATAACCTCTAAAATGAAGATTACTAATTAAATTTGCATTAAACAAAGCATGAATTTTTCTTTAATTCTAGCAAGGATCCTTTTATGGTTCATAGGGATGCCTCGATATTTAGCATCATTTCTAAACATCAAATGAACCAAATAAGGGTAATAAATTAAAACTTTCATATGACCTTTCAATAGTTTTATGGAAACAAACTTCAAGAAGTTGATATAACGAAAGAGAGCCATGAAAATAGTGAGTGTTAAATAAATCATCATACCATATCCAAAGTTTGGAAGTAATAGCACCATTGACAAAAACATGATTAACAATTTCAATATTAAAGCAATTAGCACTTGGAAGGTAAATAAAACCCTTTTAGCCAGAGCAAGTAATCTACAGGAATGAAGTTATTCAAACTCTTTCAGGCTAAAATATAATAAAAAATTGGAATGATATTGTTCCAAAGTTTAATGAAAACATTAGAGGTGTTTTGTTTATTTCTAAAATTCCAAACCTCTTTAAGAATGAAATCATTGTAAGAGAGCTTGAAAACAATTTGATCAGGTTTATTAGAGAAGATAGTGATGTTGCAAAACTTGTCAAAAATAGTAATAAGAATGTAGTTCTCAAGTTTGTTTTCATTCAATTGTTATTAAGCCAAAAGAGTTAACTTTGATACTAGTAGGAGTGTGTAGATAAAAGGGAGTCAATAGAGCCATTACCAATCAATTGTCTTGCCAAAAGAAGAAGAGCGAATGAATACCCCAAAATATTAAAGATTCAACAACCCATTTAATGGAGCAAAGCCTTTTCCAAACCAGAGAGTCACCAAGTTTATAAGCATAGATAAGAGGGTGTTTACCTTGGCAATTTTTCTATCATAAAGTAGACCAAAGGCTATCATTCTTTCTAAAATTCCACCGAGAGAATATGAGAGAAGAAAGTCATAGCTTCATGAATAGGTTTGCACCAAGACCACCTTCACCCAAAGGACCATAACATTTATACGGATGTCCAATGCATTCTTTTAATAGAATTATTGGATCCCCAAAAAAATTTATTAAGTAAGCGATCAATTCTAATAAGAGTAGAATTAGTGGGAATAATAATTTGAATCAAATAAAGAGGAATAAAATTAAGAGTTATCTTAAGAATAGTGTGCCTACCACCAAAGGAAAGTAAATGGAATTCCCAAAAAAAATTTTATTTAAAATTTTTTGAATTAACTCATCAAAAGATGGGATCATTTTGGACCTTTAAATAGAGAACACCCAAGTACTTAAGAGGTAAGTGTTGATGTTTAAAATTAGTGATATGCCATATTTGATTGATTTTATTATTAGAGATACTTGAAGAAATAATAAAATAGCTTTATTATCATTGATAGAAAGACCACTTTCTCTACCAAATTTATTTTAAAAAATCTTGAGGTTCTTGATATGTTGAATAGAAGCATTGCAAAAAATAATGAAATCATCTACAAAACTTAAGTGGGAAATAGGAAGACCACCAAGAGTTTTATAGTACATACTAGGATTGTTTAAAAATAACTCATTGATGCTCGTAGATAAGTACTCAACAGTAATAATAAATAAAGTAGGAGATAAAGGATCCCCTTATCTTAAGCCATGGGAAGAAGGAAAGATGACCAAAGCTTCCCTATTAAGAAAAATAAAAAACCAGGCATTCTTAATACAATTTTTAATAAGAAAAGTAAATTTATCAGAAAACCGAATAAATTTAGAATATGGAAAAGGAAATCCGAAGAGATATTATCAAAAGCTTTGGTAATATCTAATTTGAAAAGAATGTTTCCACCTCTAGTCTTAGCATCTAAGTCATGAATTAATTCCTGGGCAAGTAAAATGTTATCAGAAATAGATCAACTTTTAAGAAAACTAGTTTGGTTGAGATAGATAATCTTATGAAGTAAATGGCCTTTGATAAGAATTTTGGAAATCATTATTAGGTGCAAAACTAATAGGTCTAAAATCACTCCAACAGTGCAGATTATCTTTCTTAAGTATGAGGATAGTAGAAGTGCTAGAAAAATATCTAGGAAAAGGATTACCATTAAAAAAATCAACCACAACTTCAATCAAATCATTTTTAATAATAAACCAACAAATTTAAAAAAATTGAGTAGTAAAACCCTCAGGACCAACAAAGAATCTATGTTCATGCTATTAAGAACTTTAAAATTTCATCTTCATTAGGCATAATAGTAATCCATTTCATTAGTAATAATAGAAGGAATCAAGTGTGATTTAGAAATAGGCTTCATAAGAGCAAGCATAGTTCTAAAGTATTTAATAACCAAATCCTTAATATCATTATTCTTCATAATCCATTCTCCATTGTAATCTTTAATTTTTTAAATATTATTTAAAGCTCTCTTTTATTAATCTAAAGCATGAAAATATTTGTATTGTCACCATCCACAATATGTTTACTAGTAGCTTTTGATGCCAATAAGTCTCTTCCATATTTTGAAAATTAATAAATTTATCTTTCACCTGTAGTCATCTTAGAAGGATCGAGACATAATAGAGACCTCAAGATCACAATCCACTTTTTTCCATTTCTTTAATATTAGCAAAAAGGATTTTAAAATATTGCTTATTCTACCAACCCATATTTGCTTAAGTCTTTTATGCTTAAACCAAAGTCTATTCATCCCCATAATCAAATTATCATGATGTAAAAGAACTTTCCAATTGTTAACCACAACATTAAAAAAATCAATATGTTGAATCCACATGTTTTGAAATCTAAAAGGAGAGAGAATTTTTAATCTATTAAAATTATCTTTAATAGAAATCAAAATAGGAGCATGATTAGACATGGTTTTAGTTAACTGATAGACAGAAGTAATATGCCATTGAGTAATCCAATGAGTATTAAACAAAATCTGATCCAACCTTTGTCAAAGTATAGAGTTTTACAAAGTATAATTAGAACCTTTAAAATGAATATCAATCAAATTACAATAAAGGATCGTATTAGAAAATTTTTCCATGGAATGAATATTGGGAGCAACCACCACTTCATTCAAAAGTGATAAAATAGTGTTGGAATCACCACCAACAAACTAAGGTTTATTGATGAGGTAGCAAAATTCTCAAATTATCCCAAATAAGATTTCTACGGATCTAAGCCCAATACACAATAATCACCATAAGAGATTTGAGCATTGATAACTTGTTAAAATCATCAAGAATGAAACCTCTACAAAGTTATTCCAAAACACCAATTCTTATTACTGACATTAGAGAAAAATTTATTGAAACCAATCATTCTAGCAACATGGTTAATTTTGTTAGCATGAATAAGAGGCTCTAGAACAAATAAGTAAAGAAACATTATGTATAAGATAAATATTTTTAATACAGTTATGAATAGCGAGGGTACCAATCCCTCTACATTCAAACAATAAAATTAAACATAAAGAAATAAAAAAGGGGTTAAGAAAAGGTTAATTAAGAGGAGAGGGAGGTTGTAGTTGATCTAGTGTTTCTTAGCAATTTGGGAGGAAATTTTTAACATTTTTCTCTTTGTAGCATGATAAGTTTGGAAACCATTTTCTTTTCCCATATAATCATCATCGAGAATGATTTAGCAACATTAGTCTTAGATTTAGGAGAAATCTCGATTAGAAATGAGTTCTCCTTCTTCCAAGACATTAGAATTTATTAAAGCCAAATTAGGATCAAGAATAACAAGAGGGGAAAAATATTTATTAAGAGGCAAGTGTGAACCTCCCTTCCTCTTCATGAATTATTAGACAAAGCCAAATCTTTATGAGAATTTCATTAATCACGAATGGAAAATAGAATAAATTTTTCAACCGATTATCATGAGGTATTAAAGGCATATTCTCCATTGAATTTGAATGATGCATAACATTATTATCCTCATTTATATTCTCAATCAAAGCTTCACTTTCATCAATCAAAGCGGAGAATGTAGGGATTGAATCGGAAATAGAATCATCATCTAAAAGTTTAGAAACTATTATTGTTGACATTAGAAGCCTTCAATTGTGTAGAAGATGTAAGAGGTAAAATAGCCTTATTAGGAACATTCAAAATTCCATTGGTTGGTAGCTTTTGATATTTAGCTGATTGGCCTAGGGTTAGAATAGAAGTTTCCTTAATAGGGATTTTATTTTTTAGGTGAGGATGATGAATGAAACATTCATAATTATCGTGCCCATGGATTTTATAGTGAGAACAAAAGATAGGGAGATTGTCAAATTCAAATCTTTGCATATAACCATAATTTTTAGATCCCAACCAGATTTTTTTGGGTGTTTCTTGGTAATGTCCAATTCAACAAGGATTATATCCACTAAAGGATGAGATTTTGTAGTCATTTCCTGATCAATTTACAATGGTTGACCAAATAAAGCACCCATAGCAAAAGGGAATTGATGGTTAACGAATTTGCATATTAGGAGAGAAATCTAAACTAGAATGTCTCATTTTTAAATGATTTCAAAGTAATCAAAGGCATGTTAGTTGATTCCTTAGTAGGATCCATATGATCCTTGGTTTCTAAGAATCATTGGGAAGATGCTAGTCCATGGTGTCACTCTAATGAAGACATGAAATAGGCTAGCACTCATCAATTTTAGAAGGAATCTGAGAATAACACTAAATAGCTAGCAGCGGCGAAGAAAAAAAGAGGAAAGGAAATCACGAAACATGATGACCGAGCTTAGCAATAATTTTAGGTTTTGGTTTAAGGTTTAAGATTCATTTGATTTAGGTTTAGGTTTATTTTAGGTTAAGGGTTTAGGTTTAGGTTTAGGGTTTAGGTTTATTTTAGATTTAGGTTTAGGTTTAGGGTTTAGGTTTAGGTTTAGGTTTAGGTTTAAGTTTAGGTAAAGGTTTAGGTTTAGGGTTTAGGGTTTAGGGTTTAGAGTTTAGGGTTTAGGTTTAGTATTTAGGGTTTTATTAGTTTAGGTTTAGGTTTAGGATTTAGGGTATAGGGTTTATGTTTAGGTTTAGGTTTTAATTTAGAGTTTAGGTTTAGGTTTAAATTTAGGTTTAATTAGTTTTCTTTAAGTTTAGGTTTAGGGTTTTGATTTAGGTTTAGATTTAAGTTTAGGTTGAGTTTAAGTAAGTTTAGGTTTAATTTGTTTAGTTTAGTATAGAGTTTAGGTTAAGTTTAAGTTCATGTTAGCTTAGTATTTAGGTTTAGATTTAGGTTTAAGTTTAGTAGGTTTAGTTTGGGTTTAGTTGAGTTTAAGTTTAGAGTTAAGTTTAGGTTTAAATTTAATTTAGGTTTAGGTTTAGGTTAGGTTTAGGTTAGTTTAGGTTTAAGTTAGTTTAGTTTAATTTAGGATTTAAGTTTTAGGTTTAAGTTTAGATTTAGATTTAAGTTTAGGATTTATATTTATATTTAGAGTTAATTTAAGTTTAAGTTTAGGATTTGTTTAGAGTTAGTTTAGGATTTAGTTTAGGTTTAGGTTTAGGTTTAGGATTTAAGTTTAGGTTTAAGTTTAAGTTAGTTTAGGTTTAGAGTTTAGGTTTAGAGTTTAGTTTTAAGTTTAACTTTAGAGTTTAAGTTTAAGTTTAGTTTTAGAGTTTAGGTTTAGTTTATATTTAAGTTTAGGTTTAAGTTTAGTTTAGGTTTAATATTTTTTTAGTTTAGAGTTTAAGTTTAAAACTTTAGGTTTAGAATTTAGTTTAAGTTTAGGGTAGTTTAGGGTTTATAGTTTAGATTAGGATTATAGTTTAGTTTTATAGAGTTTAGTGTTTTTTGGGTTTAGGGTTTAAGATTTGGGGTTTTAGGTTATACATTTTAGGGTTTATAGTTTATGATTTAGGGTTTTAGGGTTTTAGGTTTAGGGTTTAGGGTTTATGGTTTAGGGTTTATGGTTTAAGATTTTAGGGTTTTTTTAGGGTTTAGTGTTTACGTTTTATGGTTTTTAGGGTTTAGGGTTTAGGGTTTAGGTTTGGTTGAAGGTTTTGGTTTTAGTTTAGGGTTTAAGGTTTAAGGTTTTTTTTAACATAGAACAAATTAACATTCAACATTTCTTCTTTTAGATTTCAATAGCCTAGTAGCGTACCAAGTGTTCTAATACACAAGTGATGACATAAATAAAAAATGAGCATGCATAAAGCAAATCAATCCTACATATTATCTCTACTACAAAGACATAGTTCCATAAGCAGTACATCGGTTCGGCCATTCTTCAATTTCTAGCCAACCACTGCTCTCAGTAGTAGGATCTTATATGTCACGATCTATCCCTCATGATCACCATTTATTTTAGCTCCTCCTCTCATAACCACCACCTTGTACCAACTCCATATTTTGCCTCCAAATCCCCACCACCATTATGATAGACTTCCTCTACATTTGCCTCCAAGTAAATCTGAGACTGATGATGTTCTGTAGGTTATTATTAGGTTTATGTTTTGGGTTTGGTTTATTAGGCTTTTCGATTTAGGTTTATTTTTTTTTATTAATTTAGTTTCTTTACGTTTAGGTTTAGGGTTTAGGGTTGAGGGTTATTATGGTTTAGGTATAGGGTTTAGGGTGTATTTTGGGTTTAGGGTTTAGGGTTAGAGTTAAGCAGAGTTTAGGGTTTAAAGTTTAGTGTTTTTTTAGTTAGGTTTAGGTTTAGTTTAGAGTTAGGTTAGGGTTGGGTTAGTTTAGGTTTATAGTTTTAGTTTAGGTTTAGGGTTTAGGGTTTAGGTTTAGGTTAGGTTAGGTTTATAGTTTAGTTATAGTTTAGTTTAGTTTAGGTTTTTAGGTTTGTTTTTAGGGTTTAGGGTTTAGGTTTAGGTTTAGTTTAGGGTTTTTTTTTTTTAGTTTTTTATTTTTTTTATAAATTAAGTAAAATTAGGTAAGTTATATTTAGTTTATTTTTTTATTTTAGTTTATTTTATTTTTATTTTATTTAGGTTCAATTTTATTTTTATTTATTTTTTTTATTTATTTTAGGTTTATTTATTTTAGTTTAGGTTTTTTATATTTTATTTTTAGGTTTAGGTTTAGGTTAGTTTATTTTTAGTTTAATTTTATTTTTATTTTATTTTTTAGTTTTAAGTTTATTTTTTTATTTTTTATTTTAGGTTTAGCTTTAGGTTTTATTTTATTTTAAGTTGAGGTTTAGGTTTTATTTTAGGTTTATTTTTAGGTTTTATTTTTTAGTTTAGGTTTAGGTTTATTTCTAGTTTATTTTATTTTATTTAGTTTAGGTTTAGCTTATTTTAGGTTTAGGTTTTATTTATTTTATTTTAGTTGATTTTAGTTTAGGTTTAGGTTTATTTTATTTATATTTTAGGTTTATGTTTTTTTTTTAGTTTAGGGTTTAGGTTTTATTTTTTATTAATTTTTAGGTTTTATTTTTAGGTTTTTATTTAATTTTTATTTTCTTTTATTTTATGTTTATTTTATTTTGATTTAGGTTTTTATTTTTTAGTTTAGTTTAGGTTTTTATTTATTTTACTTTAGTTTTATTTTTATTTTCTATTTTTTTTAGGTTTAGGTTTAGTTTATTATTTTATTTTATTTTAGTTTAGGTTTATTTATTTATTTTATTCTGTGATTTTATTTAGTTTAGGTTTATGTTTTTAGCTTTTTAGGGTTTAGGGTTTAGGGTTTTACGATTTAGGGTTTAGGGTTTAGGTTTTTTTGAGTTTAGGGTTTAGGGTTTATGGTTTAGAGTTTAGGGTTCAAGTTTTAGTTTATGGTTTAGGGTTTTGGTTTTTTTAAAGAGAATAAATTTTATTCAACATTTCTTCTTTTTTGATTTCATCAACCAAGTAACACACAAGTTTTTTTGAAGACACAAAAACAATATAGATAAAAATGAGCATGCATAAAAACAAATCAAAACATTAGATAACTAGAATTTCTCTATAAAGACACAATTTGATGATGGGATTGACCATTCTTCAGTTTCTCCAATTCCCATCAGAACCACCCTGGTCTTTCGAGTAGCAGGATCCATTATAATCTCTGATCTCTCCCGTCGCCACCACCACAACTATAACTTTTGTCGCTCCTCCTGCCTCCAAAACCACCACTGCTCTGACCACCACCTCCATATCCACTAGCACCTCGGATCTCCCACCATTGTGATAACCTACCTGCCTTTGCCTCCACTAGATCTAGACTAAGCACAGTTGGGTGATGTTTTATCAGGTTATGCCATTCTTAGGGTTTAGGTTTAGGTTTAAGTTTATTAAGTTTTTTGGGTTTATGCTTATTTTTTAATTTATTTAGTTACTTTAGGTTTAGGTTTAGGGTTTGGGATTTAAGGTTAAGGTTTTAGGGTTTAGGGTTTAGGGTTAGGGTCTAGGGTTTAGGGTTTTATTTTTTAAGGTTTAGGATTATAGGTTTTATACTTTTTTAGGTTTTAGGGTTTAGGTTTAGGGTTAGGGTTTAGGTTTAGGGTTAAGGTTTAGTGTTTAGATTTAGGGTTTATAGTTAGTTTAGGGTTTAGGGTTTAGAGTTTTAGGATTTAGGGTTTAGGTTTAGGTTTTGGGTTTAGGGTTTAGGGTTTAGGGTTTAAGGTTTTAAGGCTAGGGTTATTTAGGGTTTAAGGTTTTGGGGGTATTTTTTGGAAAGTTTTATTAAGGAAAATATATAATGTCCTTAAAAGGGGTAAAACTCAAATTCTACTATAGTTAGAGCTACAAGAAACTAGAGGTAAACCCCCATCTAAGTACATTAGAAAAGAGAAAACAGAGCAAATATAGTGCCTAAAAGCATAATAAATATGGGTAAGACTAAAACAAATCTAAATAGTAAAGGATGAGTCATTTCATGATTTCTTTAGAAAGATAAGCAAGATCCACATAACAACACTTGGGTTGTGAGCAATGACCATTTGTAAAGTTCCAACCATAAAGAAATCTGAGAACACTACAAAGGCAAAAATCATTGCTAAAATAAGGATAAAGAGAGGAAAGGAGAGCTAAGAAGAGAAGGCTAGCTTAGTTAGGATCATCTCAAGGGGAAACAATACATATGAGCATCCAAACTTCATAAAGAAGGGTTACAATCATATGTAATGCTACCAACTATAGAGAAGAGGTGAGTAACATCAATACCATCATAGTCAACATACTTGATATAAGCAAACATCCAAGTAGTCCATAGGTTCAGATCTAGCGCATTAACGAAGATCAACCAACAACGCTAGCAGTGAAACCACCAAACAAAAACCACAACAGACTAGTCACAATAACAGAGAGAGGCTAGAAAAAAGTCGAATACCAACAACAACCATTAATCAAATAAGCTAGGAAAACTAGAATAGCCATCAAACACCAATGCAATTAATAAAGAAACAACCAACAAAACCAAGATAGAGCCCTCAAGCCAAAGTCCCAATAATTAGTAGCCACCAAGCCAAACCAAGGTGAGCAACCACAAATGACTAAATAGTTTGAGAAACATAAGGCGCAAGTGCAAATCACCGAATACAAAATAAACACATTGGGCCAAGGTAGCCACCAACCACGAAACCAAAGTCCAATCCAAAAGGATCAATAAAGTTTTAGCCAACATAAAATGCTACCAAATTATCAAGTTTAGGTTTTAGGTTTAGGGTTCAGGTTTTAGGGTTTAGGGTTTATGGTTTTTTTTTTAATAAAGAACAAATTTAGATTCAACATTTCTTTTTTTCAATTTTATCAACAAAGTAACACACCAAGTTTTCTAAGACATAAGAGACAACATAGATAAAAAAGGAGAACACATAGCACAAATCCAAAACTCTAGATAACTAGAACCATCTCTACTATAAAGACAGTTCCATAGGTAGTTGGATGTTCTTTGGTTTCTAGTTCCATAGAACCAGACCTCTTAGGGATCCATCATATTCCCAATGTTTTACCACCATGTTTATAACCTTCGCTCCTTTATAACCATTAGACCACCACCTTTGCACCTCTAGAACCCACACCACCACTTATAATGCCACCTCCACCTTAGCCTCCACCACATCTAGGCGAGCTTGGTTATTGATGTTTTTTTTTATGGTCAAGGTTTTACCCATTCTTAGGGTTTATGTTTAAGGTTAGGTTTATTAGGTTTTTGGGTTTAGGTTTATTTTTTAATTTATTTAGTTACTTTAGGAATAAGTTTAGGGTTTGGGGTTTAGGGTTTAGGGTTTAGGGTTAGGGTTTAGGGTTTAGGGTTTAGAGTTTAGCATTTAGGGTTTAGGGCTTTAGGGTTTAAGCTTTTAGGGTTTAGGGTTTAGGGTTAGGGTTTTGAATTTAGGGTTTAGGGTTTTTTTTAGGGTTTAGGTTGTAGGTTTTATTTGGGTTTAGTGTTTAGGATTTAGGGTTTAGGTTAAAAAAATTTAAGTAAACTAGTAGGTTTAAGTTTATTTAGTATAGTTTACTTTATTTTTTATTTTATTTAGGTTTAATTTTATTTTATTTAGTTTAGTTTAGGTTTTATTTAGTTTAGTTTATTTTTAGAAATTTTAGGTTTAGTTTAGGTTTTATTTTTATTTTTTTATTTTTTTTAGGTTTAGGTTTATTTATTTTATATTTTAGGTTTTATTTAGTTTAGGTTTAGGTTTTAAGTTTTAGGGTTTAGGTTTAGGGTTTTATTTATTTAGTTTAGGTTTTTTTTATGGTTTATTAGGTTTATGTTTAGGTTTAGGTTTAGTGTTTAGCTTATTTTTAGGTTTAGGTTAGTTTATTAACTTTAGGTTAGGTTTAGATTAGGTTTAGGTTTAGGTTTATTTTATTTAATTTATTAGTTTAGTTTAGGTTTAGGTTTTAAGTTTAGGGTTTAGGGATTAGGGTTTAGGGTTTAGGTTTATTTAGGGTTATTTTATTTAGTGTTTAGTATTAGTTTTAGGCTTTGGGTTTAGCATTTAGGTTTTTTTTTTTTTTAGTTTAGGTTTATTTAGTTTATTAGCTTAGTTTATATTTTCTTTTTTTTAGTTTAACTTATTTATTTTATTTTAGGTTATTTATTTTAGTTTATTTGTTAGGTTTAGGTTTAGATTTATGTTTATTTTTTTAGTTTAGTTTTATTTTATTTTATTTTTTTTGGTTTAGGTTTTTTATTTTATTTTATGTAGTTATGGTTTTATTTTATTCTTTAGGTTTAGGTTTTAGGTTTTTTTATTTTAGGTTTATTTTTTTAGGGTTTATTTTTTAGTTTAAGTTTAGGTTTATTTTAGTTTATTTTATTTTAATTAGTTTATGATTTAGGTTTAGTTTATTTTAGGTTTTGGTTTAGGTTTTATTTATTTTAGTTTTGTTTATTTTTGTTTAGGTTTAAGTTTATTTTATTTTATTTTATTTTTTATTTTATTTTTGTTTATTTTTAGTTTATTTTATTTTTATTAGTTTAAGGTTTAGGTTTATTTTATTTTAGGTTTTGGTTTATGTTTTATTTATTTTAGTTTAGTTTATTTTAGTTTAGGTTTAAGTTTATTTTATTTTGTTTATTTTATTTTTTATATTAGGTTTAGGTTATTTTCTTATTTTTAGTTTAGTTTTATTTTTATTTAATTTTAGGTTTATTTTTTAGGTTTAGGTTTTATTTAGTTTTTATTTTATTTTATTTTATTTTTTGGTTTATTTGGTTTTATTTTTAGTTTATTTTATTTTAATTAGTTTATGGTTTAGGTTTAGTTTATTTTAGGTTTTAGTTTAGGTTTTATTTATTTTAGTTTAGTTTATTTTAGTTTAGGTTTAAGTTTATTTTATTTTGTTTATTATATTTTTATATTAGGTTTAGGTTTAGTTTTCTTATTTAGGGTTTAGGTTTATTTTTTTTATTTAATTTTATGTTTATTTTTTTAGGTTAGGTTTTTTTTATTGGTTTTTATTTTATTTAGTTTTTTATTTTATTTTATTTTGGACATGGTTAGATGTATTGATCTTAGTATTTGAATTTGAGAATTTTTTTAGGATTTTTTTAGTGGGATTAAGACTTTTGTTGTTGTTGTTGGGTTTTTTTATTTTATGTTTAATTTTAGTTTATTTGAGTTTTTTATTCTTAGATTTATTTTATTTTTAAGTTTTGTTAAGGTTTGTTATTTATTTTATTTTAGTTTATTTTTATTAATTAATTTTTTATTTTTAGGTTTAGGTTTAGTTATAGTTTAGGTTTTTATTATTTTATTATTTATTTTATTTTGGTTTAGGTTTTTTATATATTTTATTTTTAGGTTTTATTTAATTTAGGTTTAGGTTTTTAGGTTTTAGTGTTTAGGGTTTAGGGCTTATGGTGTTAGGGTTTATGGTTTAGGGTTAGGGATTAGGGTTTAGTGTTTAGGCTTTGGGGTTTTTAGGGTTTAGGATTTATGGTTTATGGTTAGTGTTTTTTTAAATTAAGTAAACTGGTAGGTTTAGGTTTATTTAGTTTATTTTATTCTTTATTTATATTTATGTTTATTTTTAATTTTTATTTAGTTTAGTTTATTTATTTTAGTTTACGTTCTTATTTTTGTTTATATTTTAGGTTTAGGTTTAGGTTTATTTTTTAGTTGTGTATTTTTTAGGTTTAGGTTTTATTTTTTTATTTTTTAGAGGTTTAGGTTTTAATTTTATTTTTTTAGGTTTAAGTTTTAGATTTTTTATTTTAGGTTTATTTTAGTTCATTTTATTTTATTTATTTTAGGTTTGTATTTAGGTTTAGGTTTTATTTATTTTAGATTAGGTTTAGGTTTATTTTATTTTAATTATTTCATTTTTATTTTTGGTTTAAGTTTTTTTAATTTAGGCTTTAGGTTTTATTTTTTATTTATTTTTGGTATAATTTTTTAGTTTTAGGATTTTATTTAGTTTTCATTTTATTTTATTTTAGGTTTATTTTTGGTTTTATTTATTTTAGTTTAGGTTTAGGTTTATTTTATTTTCTTTACTTTAGGTTTAGGTTTTTATTTTTTTGTTTAGAGTACATGTTTTACTTATTATTTATTTTTAGGTTTTATTTTTAGGTATATTTTTTAGACTTATGTTTTTATTTAGTTTTTATTTTATTTTTTTTAGATTTATTTTATTTCTATTTTATGTTTAGGTTTTACTTTATTTTAGTTTTTTATTTTTAGGTTTATTTTATTTTTTAGTTTAGTTTAGGTGTTTATTTATTTTATTTTTAGATTTAGGTTTAGGCTTTGGTTTAAGTATAAGTTTAGGTTTTATTTTTTTTTTTTTATTTTGTTTAGTTTTTTTTATTTATTTTAGTTTTAGGTTTTATTTAGTTTAGGTTTAGGGTTTAGGTTTTAGGGTTTAGGGTATAAGGTTAGTTAAGGGTTTAGGATTTTTTATGGTTTAGGGTTAAGGGTTTAAGGTTTAGGATTTAGTGTTTACAATTTAGCATTTAGCATTTAGGCTTTTTTTTAAATTAAGTAAATTGGTAGGTTTAGGTTTATTTTTTTATTTAGATCAAAAATGAGCACGCATAGAGAAAATTAAAACCACAGATAATTAGAATCATCTCTCTTATTAAAAAATTCCAGTAGTTGATCGAATCACCATTATTTAGTTTCTCTAGTTCCCATCGGAACCACCTAACTTTTAGCGAGGATCCACCATCATCTCCATCTCTCCTTAGCCACCACCATGGTAACCTTGCCACTCCTCAGACCTCCATAAACACCCTTTGCTCAACCACCTCCCAACCCACCCACCTCCGGATCCCCACCACTTGTGATAACGAATGCATCCACATCTACTACACCGCCAGATCTAAATTGAGCCTTGTTGACGATGATATTCTTGCCAATAAGGTTCTGCCCATTCTTAGGGTTTAGGTTTACTTTTTAATTTAGTTAGTTAGCTTAGGTTTATTTTTTATTTTATTTATGTTTTTATTTTTTTAATTTAGTTTAAATTTTTATTTATTTTATTTTAGTTTATTTTCATTTAGGTTTAGATTTAGGTTTGATTTAGCTTTGAGATTATGTTTTATTCTTTTTTATTTTTTTATTTTGGTTTATGTTTATTTATTTATTTATTTTATTTTTTTAGGTTTTAGTTTAGGTTTAGTTTTAGCTTTTAGGGTTTAGGGTTAGTTTAGCATTTAGGGTATGGGGATTCATGTTTAAGGTTTAGGGTTTAGGGTTGTATGTTTTAGGGTTTAGGGTTTATGATTTAGGGTTTAGGTTTTGGGGATTGGGGTTTAGGGTTTTAGGGTTTAGGGTTTTAGGGTTTAGGGTTTAGGGTATTGGGTTAAGGGTTTTGGGTTTCGGGTTAGGGCTTTAATTTTATTTTATTTTATATTTCTTTATTTAGGGTTTAGGATTTAGTGTTAGTTTAGCGTTTAGGGTTGTAGGTTTAGGGTTTAGGGTTTAGAATTTGTTTTAGGGTTTAGGGTTTAGGATTTAAAGGTTTAGGTTTAGAGTTTTTTTTAGACTAAGAAAACTGATAGGTTTAAGTTTATTTAGTTTATTATTTATTTATTTTAGTTTATTTTATTTTTTATTTTTATATAGATTTATTTGTTTATTTTTATTCAATTTATTTTAGTATTATTTTTTATAGTTTACAATTTTTATTTTAGTTTATCTTTTTGTTTAGGTTTAGGTTTATTTTTAATTTTTAATTTAGTTTTATATTTATATTACTTTTTAAGTTCAAGTTTTATTTTTTTATTTTTTAGGTTTAGGTTTAGGTTTTATTTTATTTTTTTTAGGTTTAGGTTTTAGGTTTTATTTTAGGTTTAATTTTAGGTTTAGGGTTTTAGCTTGTTTTATTTTGTTTATTTTATGTTTAGGTTTAGTTTAATTTTGGTTTATGTTAGGTTTATTAATTTTAGTTTACTTTATCTTAGTTTTTGGTTTAGGTTTATTTTATTTTGTTTATATTAGGTTTAGGTTTTCTTTTTTAGTTTATGGTTTAGGTTTTATATTTTATTTATTTTAGGTTTATTTCATTTTGTCTTATGTTTTTTTTTATTTTATTTAGGTTTTTTTATTTTTAGGTTTATTTTATTTTGTTATTTTAGTTTAGTTTTTATTTATTTTATTTTATTTTAGTTTTTATTTTTTATTTTATTTTAATTTTAGCTTTAGGATTAGGTTTATGTTCAAATTTAAGTTTAGGTTTTAGTTGAGGTTTTTATTTTATTTTATTTAGGTTTAGGTTTTTTTTTAAAACATTTATTTTTAGGTTTTATTTAGTTTAGCTTTAGGTTTTTAGGATTTTAAGGTTTAGGGTTTAGGGTTTTGGGTTTTGGGTTATGGGTTATAGGTTTTAGGGTTAAGGGTTTATGGTTCAGGATTTAGGGTTTAAGGTTTAGGGTTTATGGTTTTAGGGTTTAGGGTTATAGGTTAAGGGTTTAGGGGATTGGGTTCATGATTTAAGGTTAGTGTTTGTTATTATTTTTTATTTTTTTATTTTTTTATTTAGGGTTTAGGGTTTTGAGTTATTTTAGGGCTTAGGGTTTAGGGTTTAGTCTTGTAGGTTTAGGATTGTAGGTTTAGGGTTTTTAGGTTTAGGGTTAGGTTTTTTGGGTACAGGTTGTAGGTTTAGGGATAGTTTAGGGTTAGGGGTTTTTTTCATGTTATTTTATTTTCTCTAAATTAAGTAAACTGGTAAGTTTAGGTTTATTTAGTTTATTTTTTATTTATTTTTTAAATTTGTTTTTTATTTTTGTTTTGGTTTATTTTTACTTTTATTTTCTTAAGTTCAATTAATTTAAGATTATTTATGTTAATTTAAGTTTTTTATTTTGGTTTATCTTTTAGGTTTAGTTTAGAATTATGTTTATTTTTTATGTTAATTTTATTTATATTTTATTATTTAAGTTTATGTTTTATTTTTTTATTTTTAGGTTTAGGTTTTAGGTTTTTATTTAGGTTTATTTTTAGGTTTTATTTTTTAGTTTAGGTTTAGGTTTATTTTTGTCTTAGTTTATTTTATTTAGTTTAGGTTTAGGCTAAACTTTAGTTTATTTTAGGTTTAGGTTTAGGTTTTATTTATTTTAGTTTAGGTTTTGGTTTATTTTATTTCTATTTTAAGTTTAAGTTTTTTTTTTAGTTTAGATTTTATTTTTTAATTATTTTTAGGTTTTATCTTTTTGGTTTAAGGTTTTATTTTAGTTTTTATTTTATTTTACTTTTGTTTTATTTCATTTTCATTATAGGTTTAGTTTTTATTTTATTTAGGTTTTAATTTTTTTTAGTTTAGTTTAGGTTTTAATTTATTTTATTTTATTTTAGTTTTTATTTTTTATTTTATTTTCTTTTCAGGTTTAAGTCTAAGTTTAGGTTGTAATTTATGTTTTTAATTTAATTTATTTTTTTATTTTATTTAGGTTTGGGTTTTTCTATTTATTTTATTTTTACTTTTTATGTAGTTTATGTTTTAGGTTTTTTATTTTATGTTTATTTTCAATTTTCTTTTGTAATTTAGGTTTAGTTATTTTAGTTTAATTTTTATTAGGTTTAGGGTTTAGATTTAGTTTATTTTAGGTTTAGGTTTAGGTTTTAATTATTTTAGTTTAATTTATTTTTGTTGATGTTTAGGATATTTTATTTTATTTATTTTATTCTCATTTTAGGTTTATTTTTTTTTAGTTGAGGGTTTTGGTTTTATTATTTATTTATTTTTTTGTTTAGATTTTTATTTAGTTTTTATTTTATTTATATTTTTATTCTTAAGCCTTTTTTATTTAGTGTAGGTTTTTATTTATTTATTTTTAATTTGTTTTAATTAGTTTATTTTATTTTATTTTTAGATTTTGGTTTATTTATTTATTTTAGTTTATGTTTAAGTTTTTTGGTTTTAAGGGATCAGGGTTTAGGTTTAGAATTTTAGGGTTTAGGGTTTTAAAGTTTAAGGTTTAGGGTTAGGGTTTAGGGTTTATTGTTTAGGCTTTAGGGTTTAGGGTTTTTAGGGTTAACAATTTAGGGTTTAGGATTTGTTTTAGTTTAGGGTTTAGGGTTTAGGGTTTAGGGTTTAGGTTTATGGTTTTGGGGTTAGTTTAGGGTTTTAGGGTTTAGGGTTGTAGGTTAAGGATTTAGGTTTAGTTTTAGGGTTTAGGGTTTAGGGTTAGAGTTTTTTATTTATTTTTAATTTATCTTTTTATTTAGGGTTTATGCTTTAGGGTTTAGGGTTTAGACTTGTAAGTTTACCATTATAGGTTTAAGATTTGATTAGTTTTAGGTTTCTGATTTAGGATTTATGGTTTAGGGTTTAGGGTTTAGGGTTTAGGGTTTAGAGGTTTTTTTTAATCAAAAAAATTATAGGTTTAGGTTTATTTAGTTTATTAAATTTATTATTTATTTTTTTATCTAGGTTTATTATTTATTTTTATTTAGTTTAGTTTATTTATTTTAGGTTAATTTAATTTAGTTTAGCTTTTTAATTTAGTTTATTTTTTAGGTTAAGGTTTAGGTTTATGTTTATTTTTCAATTTAGTTTTACTTTTATTTTATTTTTCAAGTTTAGGTTTCTTTTTTTATTTTTAGGTTTTGGTTTAGGTTTTCATTTTATTTTTTAGGTTTAGGTTTTAGGTTTTTATTTTCAATTTATTTTATGGTTTTATTTATTAGTTTAGGTTTCAGTTTATTTTTAGTTTATTTTATTTTACTTTGTTTAGGGTTTAAGTATAGTTTATTTTAGCTTTAGGTTTAGGTTTTATTTATTTTAGTTTAGGTTATTTTTGTTTTGATTTAGGTTTATTTTATTTTATTTATTTCAGCTTTAGGTTTTTTGTTATTTTTTATTTTATTTTATTTTTGATTTATTTTATTTTTACTTTACATTTAGTTATTATTTTATTTAGGTTTTTTTAGGTTTATTTTATTTCTTAGCTTAGTTTGGTTTTTATTTATTTTATTTTTTATATTATTTTAATTTTAGGTTTAGGTTTAGGTTTAGGTTTAGGTTTAGGTTTAAGCTTTAGTTTAAGTTTTTATTTAATTTAATTTTATTATTTATTTAGGTTTAAGTTTTTTGATTTATTTTATTTGTAGGTTATTTTAGTTTAGGTTTAGTTTTTTTATGTTTTTTTCGGTTTAGAGTTTCGGGTTTAGGGTTTAGGCTTTAACATTTAGGGTTTAGGGTTTTAGGGTTTAGGATTTTGGGTTTTGGGTTTAGGGTTTGTACTACCTATTTTTGGTTTAACAATGGCACATGTCTATTTAATTTCATTCTTATGTTTTTTTGTATAATAATTTGGATAAAGTTTTAAATTAAAATTATTAAATAATTCAATCAAATAAAATATAAATTTAAATATACACATACATTCATCATTTAAGTGTTTATGTTACTTGTATAGATACACTTATTAAATCATTTATGTCACTTGTGATGGAAAAGAATGATTTAATATATGTCATGTGGTAGTAATTCAATTAAATTAATCTTAGATGGCTTTATTTGAATAGGATTATTGAAAGTGAACCTACTTAGGATTAATTAAATCATTTAATAAGCCATTCACTAAGGAGAACTAAATCAAATTAATATACTTTAGAAAGTGACTTAAGGTAGGGATAAAAGTGGGAAATTTTTTCATCTCTTTATAACACTTAGTTTATATGAAACAAAAGAAAACACAAATTTAAATTTATGAATTAAACTACTTTTAAATCAACCTTTCATGTTAAATTGAATCCTTTATACATTACAACACTAATGCCTAACAAGACTTTAGTTATTACATACATTAGAATTAAGTCATAGCTTTATGGTGTACAATATGATGTATGTTTTATTTTTTTATGATGTATTAGATTGGATGTAGGGTTTATGCTTGTTTATGTAGGCCAATATTAGTTCATGTTTTTTATAGGAGATTATGCTTAAGGGATGCTTAAAAATAAATGTGAATGCTCTTTTAGCAAGTTACTTAAATCCTTAATCATAATAGTTAGGACAGCTTAGTTATGTGTAGATTTTTAGTCCAAATTATAAATTTGGATTATATGTATATTTAGCTAACCTCTATTTTAGGTGTAGTTAGATTTACTTTTACATAAATGTAATTTTTAATAAGAATTAAGATTAGTTTATGAGAGATTAGGATGAGTTTAGAAGGTTTTGCTTAGGTTAGGCCTTTGAAGAAAGCACCATCCAAATCAAAGAAGGAACCAAATCAAAATAGAAATATAAAGAAAGAAGATAGAATTTAATACAATTATAATTATTCTTTAATAGGTTGTAGGGTTTAGTACCATCTTTTCTCTCTTATTTAGTTTAGGTTATTTTAGAGTTTATATAATGTTTATGTTATGTTTGCATTAGGATGGCATGCTTTCATAGTTTTTTAAATGATTGAGGCTTTAATGTGTGCTTATCGTTTAGTCTCTTAGGATATATCTTTTTATTTAATCACTCATAACTAAATTTTAAACAACTCATAACCTCATCATAAAGTTTAAGTCATAAATAAGATAATTAAATGATTTAGTTTAGGGTATGGTTGTATGTTTATCATGCATGTATATTATTTCTCCCTTGAACATGAAGGATCACCATCTTTGCATGATAAAGGAATGCTTGATGGTGAGGGCATGTGGTGGAGAATAAATTCTTCTAGTTTGACCCATAACTTTATTTAATCATGCATTTAGGCATAAAAAATCTTAAATCCTTTGATGTGTTGAAGTAAAATTTGAAAAGATTTTGCATCTATAGATTAAGTCATATGCTCATATTATAGTCTCTTAGAGAGTGTGTTTTACTTTAGTCTCTTTTAATTAAATAGCTATCTTGCAATTCATAGCTACATGGTTTTAAAATCATAGGAAAAGTTTTAGCGGTTATGGTTATAACTAGTTGATAATTTATTCTCTCTTTAGGTAAACCCTTATTATTTATTTAGATTTAGTGCTTTAACTAGTACTAATGCTTATTTAGATCGAGGTATTTTTTCTTGTTAGCATAAATCCTCACCTCTTAGGAATTTTGTGTTGGTGGATTATAAGACTAGTAATCTAATTAAATTTCAACTACATAAAATCTCTTAAGTTATAAAATTAAGATAGATTACAATGCATTAGGTTTATTTTGAGCATTAGTTATTTCATTTAGGTTTATGTTTAGACTTGTTTAGTTTATTTTAGGTTTAATTATTTTATTTTTACTTGGTTTAGTTTATTTATTTAGGTTTAGGTTTAGTTTTAGGTGAATTTAGGTTTATTTCTTAGTTTAGGTTTAGGTTCAGGTTTATTTTATTTAGTTCAGGTTTAGGTTTAGGTTTAGTTTAGGTTTATTTAGGTTTAGGTTTTAGTTTAGATTTAGGTTTAGGTTCATTTTAGTTTATTTAGTTTAGGTTTAGGTTTATTATGTTTAGTTTATGTTTAGGTTTTATTTATTTAGGTTTAGGGTTTAGGTTTATTTAGGTTTTAGGTTTAGGTTTAGGTTTAGGTTTAGGCTTATTTAGTTTAGTTTAGGTTTATTTATTTTCTTTTTATTTAGTTTAGTTTATTTATTTAGGGTTAGGTTTATGTTTAGGTTTAAGTTTATTTAAGTTTATTTTTTAGTTTAGGTTTAGGTTTATTTATTTATTAATTTTATTTTACTATATGTTTAGGTTTATTTTATTTAGTTTAGGTTTAGGTTTAGTTTAGGTTTATTTAATTTAGTTTATTTTATTTATTTAGTTTAGGTTTAGGTTTATGCTTAGGTTTAGGTTTATTTAAGTTTAGGTTTAGGATCAGGTTTAAGTTTATTTTAGTTTATTTAGTTTAGTTTTAGGTTTGAGTTTACATTTAGGTTTAGTATTATGTTTAGGTTTAGGTTTAGGTTTAGTTTAAGGTTTAGGTATAAGTATAGGTTTTATTTAGGTTTATGTTGTTTAGTTTATTTATTTTTTAGTTTATGTTTATTTATTTTAGGTTTAGGTTTAAGTTTATGTTTAGGTTTAGGTTTAGGTTTATTTTATTTAGTTTATTTATTTAGTTTATTTTAGTTTAGTTTAGGTTTATTAAGTTTATTAGTTAAGTTTATTTTAGTTTAGGTTTCGATTTCGATTTATTTTTATTTAGTTTATTTAGTTTATTTTAGGTTTAGGTTTATTTATTTAGTTTTGTTTATTTAGGTTTAGGTTTAGGTTTATTTTAGGTTTTAGTTTATTTATTTATTTTTTTAGTTTAGCTTATCTTAGTTTAGGTTTAGGTTTAGGTACAGAGTCAATATTTTGGTTTAGGAATATTTTTAGTTTAGTGTATGTTAAGGTTTATTTTAGGTTTAGGTTTAGGTTTAGGTTTATTTATTTTTAGTTTAGTTTAGGTTTATTATATTTAGGTTTAGGTTTTGGTTTTATTTATTTAGTTTAGGTATATATTTAGGTTTATTTTAGTTTATATTTAAGTTTAAGTTTAGGTTGAGGTTTAGGTTTAGGTTTTATTTACTTTATTTTATTTTAGTTTAGGTTTAGGTTTAGGTTTATTTCTATTTAGGTTTAGTTTAGTTTAGGTTTATTTATTTAGTTTAGTTTAGTTTGTTTATTTTAGGTTTAGGTTTATGGTTATTTTAGGTTTATTTTAATATAGTTTAGTTTAGGTTTTTAGGTTTATTTAGGTTTAGGTTTAGGTTCTACTTTTTAGTTTAGTTTATGTTTAAGTTTAGTTTAGGTTTATTTAGTTTATTAAGTTTAGATTTTTTAAGTTTAGGTTTAGGTTTATTTAGTTTAGGTTTATTTAGGTTTAGGTTTAAGTTTAGGTTTAGGTTTATTTATTTAGTTTATTTTTTAGTTTAATTATTTTAGTTTATTTATTTAGTTTAGGTTTAGGTTTATTTTTTTTATTTTAGGTTTATTTAGGTTTATTTATTTAGGTTTAGGTTTATTTTTTATTTAGTTTAGTTTCTTTAGTTTATATAGGTTAGTTTACTTAGTTTATTTATTTAGGTTTGATTTATTTAGTTTAGTTTAGTTTAAGTTTAGGTTTATTTTTTATTTTATTGGTTTAGGTTTATTTAGTTTAGGTTTAGGTTTAAGTTTATTTACTTATTTATTTTAGGTTTAAGTTTATTTTAGTTTAGTTTAGATTATTTATTTAGGTTTGTATTTAGGTTTTGGTTTAGGTTTAGGTTTAGGTTTTAGTTTATTTAGGTTTAGGTTTAGGTTTATTTTAGTTTTGGTTTTAGGTGTAGGTTTAGGTTTAGGTTTATTTTAGGTTTGATTTAATTTAGTTTATTTTAGTTTAGGTTTATTTTGTTTAGTTCAGGTTCAGGTTATTTCATTTATTTTAATTTAGTTTAATTTAATTTAGGTTCAGGTTTAGATTTAAAGTTTATTTAGTTTAGTTTATTTAGTTTAGGTTTGTTTTTATTTATTTTATTTAGTTTGTTTTGTTTATTTATTTATTTTAGGTGTAGGTTTATTTAGTTTGATTTAATTTATTTTTAGTTTAATTTATTTTTTTATCTAGTTTATTTATTTTATTAGTTTATATTATTTATTTTGGCTTTAGGTTTAGGTTTAGGTTTCGGTTTAGGTTAAGGTTTTTTTTATTTAGATTAGTTTATTTTAGTTTAGGTTTATTTAGTTTACTTTAGTTTAGGTTTATTTTTTTATTTAGTTTATTTTTATTTTAGTTTATTTTTATTTTAGTTTAGGTTTAGTTTATTTAATTAGTTTTTTTATTTAGTTTATTTCTAGTTTCTCTATTTTATTTTTATTTAGTTTAGTTTAGTTTAGGTTTAGGTTTAGGTTTAGGTTTAGGTTTATTAGTTTAGGTTTTAGTTTAGGTTTAAGTTTAATTTTATATATTTTAGGTTTATTTATTTAGGTTTAAGTTTATTTATTTAGTTTAGTTTAATTTAGTTTAGTTTAGTTTATTTTTAGGTTTAGGTTGAAGTTTAGGTTTCATTAATTTAGTTTAGTTTATTTATTTATTTTAGTTTAGGTTTTAATTTTTATTTAGTTTATTTATTTAGTTTAGTTTTAATTTATTTTTTTAGTTTAGTTTAGTGTAGTTTATTTTGGTTTAGGTTTATTTTATTTATTAATTTAGTTTTTTTATTTAGTTTAGGTTTAGGTTTAGGTTTAGGTTTAGATTTAGGTTTATTTAGTTTAGGTTTATTTAGGTTTAGGTTTATTTAGTTTAGTTTTATTTAGTTTAGGTTTATTTTTAGTTTAAGTTTAGGTTTAGGTTTAGGTTTAATTTTAGTTTAGGTTTAGGTTTAGCTTTTATTTAGGTTTAGGTTTATTTAGTTTAGGTTTATATTATTTAGGTTTTGGTTTATTTATTTTAGTTTATTATATTTTATTTTATTTAGTTTTAGTCTATGTTTATTTTAGTTTAGGTTTATTAGGTTTATTTAGGTTTAGGCTTAGGTTTTTTTCTTTTTTTTTGGTTTTAGGTTTAGGTTTTTAGATATTGAGTTTAGTTTATTTAGGTTTAGGTTTTTATTTATTTAGTTTATTTAGGTTTAGGTTTTATTTAGGTTGGTTTATTTAGTTTAGGTTTATTTTATTTAGGTTTATATTTTATTTATTTTAGTTTATTTATTTAGGTTTAGGTTTATTTTTTATTTAATTTAGTTTATTTAGTTTATTTTGGTTTAGGTTTATTTAGTTTTAGTTTATTTAGGTTTAGGTCTATTTAGTTTAGTTTAGGTTTAGGATTAGGTTTATTTTTTAGGTTTAGGTATATTTTAGGTTTAGGTTTATTTAGTTTAGGTTTACGTTTAGGTTTATTAATTTATATATTTTAGGTTTTGGTTTACTTTAATTTAGTTCAGTTTATTTATTTCAGTTTAGGTTTAGGTTTAGTTTTTAGTTTATTTAGGTTTATATTTAGGTTTATTTAAGTTTAGCTTTTAGGTTTAGGTTTAGGTTTAGGTTTATTTTAGGTTATATTTAGTTTAGTTTAGTTTATTTAATTTAGTTTATTTTATTTTATTTTATTTATTTAGTTTAGGTTTTATATTTTATTTACTTTATTTATTTTCTTAGTTTATTTTATTTTGTTTAGGTTTAGGTTTAGTTTTGGTTTATTTAGTTCAGTTTATTTTAGTTTAGGTTAATTTAATTTAATTTAATTTTAGTTTATTTTTAGTTTATTTTAAGTTTAGGTTTATTTATTTAGTTTTTCTTATTTAGTTTAATTTTGTTTTGTTTATTTTATTTATTTTTAGTTTTCTTCAGTTTAGTTTTAGGTTTGTTTAGGTTTCATTAGTTTAGCTTATTTAGTTTAGGTTAGGTTTAGGTTTAGGTTTAGATTTTAGCATAGTTTAGGTTTAGGTTTAGGCTTACGTTTAGATTTAGATTTAAGTTTTATTTTATTTTTATTTAGGTTTATCTATTTAGGTTTAGGTTTATTTATTTAGTTTAGTTTTTTTATTTTATTTAATTTAATTTATTAATTGATTTTATTTATTTAGTTTAGGTTTAACTTTTATTTTATTTAATTTAGTTTAGTTTAGTTTATTTTTACGTTTAGGTTTAGGTTTACGTTTATTTTATTTAGTGTAGTTTATTTATTTATTTTAATTTAGGTTTTAAGTTTTATTTAGTTATTTTATTTTATTTATTTAGTTTAGTTTATTCTAGATTATTTAGGTTTAGGTTTATTATACTTATTTAGTTTATTTTATATTTAGTTTATGTTTAAGTTTTGGTTTAGGTTTATTTAGGTTTAGGTTTTATTTAGTTTTGGTTTATTTTTAGTTTAGGTTTAGGTTTATTTAGTTGATGCTTAGGTTTAGCTTTAGGTTTAGGTTTTATTTTAGTTTAGGTTTATTAATTTAATTTAGGTTTAGGTTTAGTTTCGATTTAGGTTTTATTTAGGTTCAAGTTTATTTAGTTTAGGTTTATTTTATTTAGGTTTAGGTTTGTTTATTTTAGTTTATATTATTTTATTTTATTAGTTTTAGTTCATTTTATTTTAGTTTAGGTTTATTAGGTTTATTTAGGTTTAGGTATAGGTTTATTTTTATTTAGGTTTTAGGTTTAGGTTTAGGTTTATTTTTTATTTTAATTTTGGTTTATCTATTTAGTTTTGTTTAAGTTCAGGTTTAGATTTATTCTTAGTGTATTTTTTTTTAGTTTATTTTTTTTTGGTTTATTTATTTTTAATTTAGGTTTAGGTTTAGGTTTATTTAGTCTAAGTTTAGTTTATTTTATTTTAGTTTATTTTACTTATTTATGTTTAGGTTAATTTACTTTAGGTTTTACATTTAGGTTTAGGTTTATTTTAGTTTAGTTTAGTTTGTTTATTTATTTAGTTTGTTTTTAGGTTAGGTTTATTTATTTAGTTTAGTTTTAATTTATTTAGTTTATTTTTAAGATTAGTTTATTTAGTTTAGTTTATTTTATTTTAGTTTAGGTTTAGGTTTATTTAGGTTTATTTAGTTTAATTTCTTTTAGTTTATTTATTTAGTTTATTTTAGTTTATTTAGTTTAGGTTTAGGTTTAGGTTTAGGATTAGTTTCGTTTAGTTTATTTTATTTTATTTTAGTTTAGGATTAGGTTTAATTAGTTTCGTTTATTTTATTTAGTTTATTTATTTATTTATTTTATTTTTTATTTTATTTTATTTAGTTTATGTTTATTTATTTATTTATTTATTTTTTAGTTTAGGTTTAGGTTTAGGTTTAGGTTTTATTTTATTTAATTTAGTTTAGATTTAGGCTTAGGGTTTAGGTTTAGGTTTCATGTTTAGCTTTAGGTTTAGAGTTTAGTGTTTAGCGTGTAGGTTTAGGGTTTTTTTATTATTTTAATATTTTTTATGTAGGGTTTGGGGTTTAGGGTTTCGGGTTGTAGGTATAGGGTTTACGGTTTAGGGTTTTTTAAAAAAAAAATTTAAGTAAATGAGCAGGTTTAGGCTTATTTAGTTTACTTTTTATTTGTTATAGTTTATTTTTAGTTTTATTTTTATTTAGTTTTTTTTATTTAGTTTTGTTTATTTATTTTAAGTTTATTTATTTTATTTTAGGTTTTCATTTTAGTTTATTTTTTTTAGGTTTAGGTTTATGTTTTTGTTTATTTTTTACTTTAGTTTTAATGTTATTTTATTTTTTAGGTTTAAGTTTTATTTTTTATTTTTAGGTTTAGGTTTAGATTTTTATTTTATTTGTTTAGGTTTTGGTTTTAGATTTATTTTTAGGTTTTATTTTATAGTTAAGGTTTAGATTTATTTTTAGTTTATTTTATTTTATTTTGTTTAGTGTTTAGGTTTATTATATTTTAGGTTTAGTTTTAGGTTTTATTTATTTTATTTAGTTTATTTTAGTTTAGGTTTATTTTATTTTGTTTATTTTAAGTTTAGGTTTTTTTTTCATTAGGGTTTACATTTTATTTTTTATTTATTTTTAAGTTTTCTCTAAGGTTTAGGTTTTTTATTTAGTTTTTATCATATTTTATTTTAGGTTTATTTTATTTTTATTTTACTTTTTGATTTTATTTTATTTAGGTTTTTTTATTTTTAGGTTTATTTTATTTAATTTAGTTTAGCATAGGTTTTTATTTATTTTACTTTAGTTTTGTTTTTATTTTTATTTTACTTTACTTTAAGGTTTATGTTTAGGTTTAGGTTTTTATTTTATTTTATTTTTTATTTAATTTAGGTTTAAGGAATTTTTTTAGGTTTTATTTTGTTTAGGTTTAGGTTTTTAGGTTTTTAGGGTTTAGGGTTTAGGGTTTAGGGGTTAGGCTTTAGGGTTTTAAGGTTTAGGGTTGAGGGTTGAGGGTTTTAGGGTTTAGGGTTTAGTGCTAAGGGTGGTAGGTTTAGGGTTTAGGGTTAATTTTGGGGTTTAGGGTTAGTGCTTTTTTATTTTTTTTTATTTTTTTCTTTTTTATTTTAATTTAAGTAAACTCGTAGGTTAAATTATATTTAGTTTATTTATTTTATTTTTTTAATTTAGTTTATTTTATGTTTTATTTTTATTTAGGTTTATTTTTTTATTTAATTTAGTTTATTTATTCTATGTTCATTTATTTTAGTTTAGTTTTTTATTTTAGTTTATTTTTTACGTTTAGGTTTAGGTTTAGGTTTATTTTTTAGTTTAGTTTTATTTTTATTTTATTTTTTTAGGTTTAGGTTTACTTTTTTGTTTTATTTTTTTAGGTTTAGGTTTTAGGTTTTTATTTTAGGTTTATTTTTAGTTTTTATTTTTTAGTTTAGGTTTAGGTTTATTTTTAGCTTATTTTAGTTTATTTAGTTTAGGTTTAGGTTTAGGTTTAGATTATTTTTCGTTTAGAATTAAGTTTTATTTATTTTAGTTTAGGTTTAGGTTTATTTTATTTTTATTTTTGGTTTAAGTTTTTTTTATAGTTTAGGGTATAGGTTTTATTTTTTATTATTTTTGAGGTTTTATTTTTTGGTTTATTTTTTAAGTTTATGTTTTGATTTAGTTTTCATTTTCTTTTATTTTAGTTTCATTTTATTTTTATTTTAGGTTTTATTTTCATTTTATTATGTTTTTTATTTGTTAGTTTGGTTTAGGTTTTTATTAAAATTATTTTAATTTAGTTTTTTTTAGGTTTAGGTTTAGGTTTAAGTTTTAGTTTATGTTTTATTTATTTTATTTTTTTATTTTATTTTGGTTTAGGTTTTAGTTTATTTTGGTTTATGTTTTTTTTTTGGATATAACCAAACCATCCAAGGAAAAATTGTCCATAGTGATCCTGATCCTGCACTAAATAAAAAGAGAAAGCAGCCAGCCATTAGCCAACCCACCAGCCAAAACCCACAATAGACCAATCACATAAAGCTAGCAACCCATAAGTTATAGCAGGATTAATGGCCAAACAAAAAAAACTAAGCAGTAACTCCACCAAAGCCACCACAAAAAGGAAGAGAAACACAAAAAAGGAGCAGTCAACATGAATAGGGGTAACAACACAACCCAACAATACAATCCCAAAGGCATAACAACAACCCACGACTATCTCAAGAGCACAAGCAATCAAATTCCAAGGGCAAAACCTCCACCCAAATAATAAAATAGTAGAATATAAGAAGCACTAGAGAGAGAAAAGCCATAGGGAGACCAAGAGGGCATCCAGAAATTACCATCAAAACCACCACCAAGGCAGCAGGAAAAACACCAAATCCAGCACCACCGACCAAGATGCAAATATCAAGAAATAAGGACATCAAAATAAATAAGAGGGATTCAATACCAACAACCAACTTAAATCCTAAGACACCAAGCCAGGGCATAAGCATCCAAGGCAAGATAGCATCCAATCCCAAGTCACCAAGCCAGAGCGAGCTACAACAAGCCCTCAGCAAACACTTGGTCAATCTTAATCAGAGGAGCAACTGCCAACAAACCAATAGGCATAGACAAAAAACAACCACAACCATCTCCTCGGAAACAAAACCCAAGTCGGAAGAAAAAAGAACCACAAAGCGTCCTCATATCAACGATAAACAACCAACAAAAAAAACACCAACCCAAACCAGGAAAACAACCAAAAAGAATTGAAAAAAAAACCAAAGCTAAGCAAATTCTGAAGAGACCAATAGATGCCACCTAACAACCAATCACAACAACAAAAGTTTCAAGTCAGTAAAGGGAGTGGCTAACTAAAATAAAAGGTTAACCCAATATAGAGCCAAAAAAAGAGGGAAAGAACAACAGCAGGCATAGCCATAACCCACCTAGAGATCTCCAAAAAAACCAAGAAACAAAATTGGTGGTCACTCAACCAGACAAAAAACCAAAGTATAAATGCCAAAGATAACCACCCAACCACAAGCGACATATCATGAAAGGAATAAGGCAGGAAAGCCCCTTCCAAACCATATTGAGTAGACAATCACCACAAAAGAGAAAATAGGAGGGCAACAATTAGAAAAAAGCTACCTGCAATCCACAAGGCAGAGGGTAAAACCAACTACCAGAAACCCCCAAGAGAAACCAGGAAAGGAAAACATCAACCACCAAAAACCCCAAAACTAAGCCAAAAGCAGAAGAGACCAACAAACATGAAAAAATGATAACCCAAAATAGTTAGGTAGACTGAAAAAGCAAATTGTAGCATCCAGCAGAACCAACTATAGTAGCCAAAAATTCAGTTCAAATAATGTAACAAGTAGCCAAAGCCTGAGGAAAACCCAACATCAATTAGTGTAAGGGGTAGGCCAAAATTAGGCACAGCCACAACCCAACAAGAGACCCCCAAAACATCACTAGTTATGTGACAAAATGAGCCTAGCATGAGCCACAGAAAGAAAACCAGTAGTCTCAGAGGATAGGAAAATCAATTAAACTAAAACCAACAAAGCAGTTTCATATAAAGTGAGATTGACCAGCACCCTAAAGAAAATAGCAAAAACCACATTCTTGTGAGAGAAGCAAAAAAAACCAAAAATAAACGAATAAAATAGATATTAATATGATCAACAAAATAGAAAGATAAAATCGAGGTAAAAGATGTTATCCAGATTGACTAGGCCATGTAGATGCTTAATTAAGCTATGGTTATCAAATAAAGTGAGCTTATTTAAATCAGATCCCAAATTAGCCAGGAAATCATCACAAGCATTACCTTCACGAAGAATGTGAAAATTTTTGAAGCAAGCTTGAGAAAGAAGCTTTTTAGTGAGATTAAGAAGATAAAATAAGCCAGCATTCCCCATTTTATTAGTATTGAGAATATCAAGTAAAAGAAAAACCAAATATTAAAGAGGCCAATGATTAAACAAATATCAATAGCTTTATTAACAGCCATGAGCTCAGCATAAATAACAGAACAAGCTTTGAGGGGGTAGGCATAATCACAAATTATAGTACCTTTAGAATCCCTAAGAATTCCACCAAAACCATATTTGTTTGGGGAAATGGAACTATTAGTATTTATCTTAATAAAATATTCTTTAGGCTTAATCCAATGTACAATTCTAACACTCTTGTAGGAAGGGTCATCATGCAAAGTGATACCCAAATTTTTAGTCACAAATTTATAACCTCTAAAATGAAGATTACTAATTAAATTTGCATTAAACAAAGAATGAATTTTTTTCTTTAATTCTAGCAAGGATCCTTTTATGGTTCATAGGGACACCTCGATATTTAGCATCATTTCTAAACATCCAAATGAACCAAATAAGGGTAATAGCAATTAAACCTTTCATATGACCTTTAATAGTTTTATGGAAACAAACTTCAAGAAGTTGATATAATGAAAGAGAGCCATGAAAATAGTGAGTGTTAAATAAATCATCATACCATATCCAAAGTTTGGAAGTAATAGCACCATTGACAAAAACATGATTAACACTTTCAATATTAAAGCAATTAGCACTTGGAAAGTAAATAAAACCTTTTTAGCCAGAGCAAGTAATCTATATGAATGAAGTTATTCAAACTCTTTCAAGCTAAAATATAATAAAAAATTGGAATGATATTGTTCCAAAGTTTAATGAAAACATTAGAGGTGTTTTGTTTATTTCTAAAAAAATTCCAAACCATTTTTAAGAATGAAATTTCCATTGTAAGATAGCTTGAAAACAATTTGATCAGGTTTATTAGAAAAGATAGTGATGTTGCAAAACTTGTCAAAAATAGTAATAGGAATGTAGTTCTCAAGTTTGTTTTCATTCCAATTGTTATTAAGCCAAAAAGAGTTAACTTTGATACTAATAGTGGAGTGTGTAGATAAAAGGGAGTCAATAGAGCCATTACCAATCCAATTGTCTTGCCAAAGAAAGAAGAGCCCGAATGAATACCCCAAAATATTAAAGATTCAACAACCCATTTAATGGAGCAAAGCCTTTTCCAAACCAGAGAGTCAAAACTTTATTAGCACAGATAAGAGGGTGTTTACCTTGGCAATGTTTTTCTATCATAAAAGTAGACCAAAGGCTATCATTCTTTCTAAAATTCCACCAGAGAATATGAGAGAAGAAAGTCATAGCTTTACGAATAGGTTTGCATCCATGACCACCTTCACCCAAATGACCATAACATTTATACCAGGATGTCCAATGCATTCTTTTAATAGAATTATTGGATCCCCAAAAAAATTTATTAAGCAAGCGATCAATTCTAATAAGAGTAGAATTAGGGGGAATAATAATTTGAATCAAATAAAGAGGCATAAAATTAAGTGTTATCTTAAGAATAGTGTGCCTACCACCAAAGGAAAGTAAATGGAATTCCTAAAAAAAAATTTTATTTAAAATTTTTTGAATTAACTCATCAAAAAGATGGGATCAATTTGGACCTTTAAATAAAGATACTTGAAGAAATAATAATATAGCTTTTGTTATCATTGAAAGAAAGACCACTTTCTCTACCAAATTTATTTAAAAAAAATCTTGAGGTTCTTGATATGTTGAATAGAAGCATTGCAAAAAATAATGAAATCATCTACAAAACTTAAGTGGGAAATAGGAAGACCACCAAGAGTTTTATAGTACATACTAGGATTGTTTAAAAATAAATCATTGATGCTCATAGATAAGTACTCAATAGCAATAATAAATAAAGTAGGAGATAAAGGATCCCCTTATCTTAAGCCATGGGAAGAAGGAAAGATGACCAAAGCTTCCTATTAAGAAAAATAAAAAACCGGGCATTCTTAATACAATTTTAATAAGAAAAGTAAATTTATCAAAACCAATAAATTTAGAATATGGAATAAAGGAAATCCAAGAGATATTATCAAAAGCTTTGGTAATATCTAATTTGAAAAGAATGTTTCCACCTCTAGTCTTAGCATCTAAGTCATAAATTAATTCCTGGGCAAGAAAAATGTTATCAGAAATAGATCAACTTTTAAGAAAACTAGTTTGGTTGAGATAGATAATCTTAAGAAGTAAATGACTAAGCTTGTTGACAAGAATTTTTGAAATCAACTAATAGGTCTAAAACCAATAGGTCTAAAATCACTCCAATAGTTTGGATTATCATTCTTAAGTATAAGAATAATAGAAGTACTAGAAAAATATCTAGGAAAAGGATTACCATTACAAAAAAATCAACCACATCGTCAATCAAATCATTTTTAATAATAAACCAACAAATTTAAAAAAATTGAGTAGTAAAACCCTCCGGACCAACAACAGAATCTATGTTCATGCTATTAAGAACTTTAAAACTTTCATCTTCATTAGGCATAATAGTAATCCATTTTCCATTGAAATAATAGAAGGAATCAAGTGTGATTTAGAAATAGGTTCATAAGAGCAAGCATAGTTCTAAAGTATTTAATAACCAAATCCTTAATATCATTATTCTTCATAATCCATTCTCCATTATAATCTTTAATTTTTTAAATATTATTTAAAGCTCTCTTTTTATTATCTAAAGCATGAAAATATCTAGTATTGCGGTCACCATCCACAATATGTTTACTAGTAGCTTTTTGATGCCAATAAGTCTCTTCAATATTTTGAAAATTAATAAATTTATCTTTCACCTCAGTCTAGTACTTAATCTTAGAAGGATCAGACATAATAGAGACCTCAAGATCACAAACCATTTTTTCCATTTCTTTAATATTAGCAAAAAGGATTTTAAAATAGTGCTTATTCTACCAACCCATATTTGTTTAAGTCTTTTAAGCTTAAACCAAAGTCTATTTATCCCCATAATCGAATTATCATGATGTAAAAGAACTTTCCAATTGTTAACCACAACATTAAAAAAATCAATATGTTGAATCCACCTGTTTTGAAATCTAAAAGGAGAGAGAATTTTTAATCTATTAAAATTATCTTTAATAGAAATCAAAATAGGAGCATGATTATACATGGTTTTGGTTAACTGATAGACAGAAGTAATATGCCATTGAGTAATCCAATGAGTATTAAACAAAATCTGATCCAACCTTTATCAAAGAATAGAGTTTTACAAAGTATAATTAGAACCTTTAAAATGAATATCAATCAAATTACAATAAAGGATCGTATTAGAAAATTTTTCCATGGAATGAATATTCAGAGAGCAACCACCACTTCATTCAAAAGTGAGTAAAATAGTGTTGGAATCACCACCAACAAACTAAGGTTTATTGATAGAGGTAGCAAAATTTCTCAAATTATCCCAAATAAGATTTCTACTAGATCTAAGGACAATACACAATAATCACCATAAGAGATTTGAGCATTGATAACTTGTTAAAAATCATCAAGAATGGAAACCTCTACAAAGTTATTCCAAAAACACCAATTCTTATTACTGACATTAGAGAAAAATTTATTGAAACCAATCATTCTAGCAACATGGTTAATTTTGTTAGCATGAATAAGAGGCTCTAGAACAAATAAGTAAAGAAACATTATGTATAAGATAAATATTTTTAATACTATTATGAATAGAAAGGGTACTAATCCCTCTTACATTCAAAACAATAAAATTGAACATAAAGAAATAAAAAGGGGTTAAGAAAAGGTTAATTAAGAGAGGAGAGGGAGGTTGTAGCCGATCTAGTGTTTCTTAGCAATTTGGGAGGGAAATTTTTAACATTTTTTCTCTTTGTAGCATGATAAGTTTGGAAACATTTTTTTTCAAATGTAATCATCATCCGAGAATGATTTAGCAACATTAGTCTTAGATTTAGGAGAAATCTCCTGATTAGAAATGAGTTCTCCTTCTTCCAAGACATTAGAATTTATTAAAGCCAAATTAGGATCAAGAATAACAAGAGAGGGAGCAAAAATAGATTTATTAAGAGGCAAGTGTGAACTACAATCCCTTCCTCTTCGTGACCCAAATTATTAGACAAAGCCAAATCTTTATGAGAATTTCATTAATCCTGAATCTGGAAAATAGAATAAATTTTTTCAACCTGATTATCATGAGGTATTAAAGGCATATTCTCCATTGAATTTTGAATGATGCATAACATTATTATCCTCATTTATATTCTCAATCAAAGCTTCACTTTCATCAATCAAAGCTGGCAAGAATGTAGGGATTGAATCGGAGGAAATAGAATCATCATCTAAAAGTTTAGAGAAACTATTATTGTTGACATTAGAAGCCTTCAATTGTGTAGAAGATGTAAGAGGTAAATAACCTAATTAGGAACATTCAAAAATTCCATTGGTTTTGAAGTAGCTTTTTGATATTTAACAGTGATTGGCCTAGGGTTAGGAATAGAAGTTTCCTTAATAGGGATTTTATTTTTTAGGTGAGGATGATGAATGAAACATTCATAATTATCGTGCCCATGGATTTTATAGTGAGAACAAAGAAGGAGGAGATTTTTCAAATTCAAATCTTTGCATATAACCATAATTTTTAGATCCAACCATTTTTTGGGTGTTTCTTGGTAATGTCCAACTCAACAAGGATTCAATCCACTAAAGGATGAGATTTTGTAGTCATTTCCTGATCAATTTACAATGGATGACCAAATAAAGCACCCATAGCAAAAGGGAATTGATGGTTAATGAAAGGAATTTGCATATTAGGGAGAGAAATCTAAACTAGAATGTCTCATTTTTAAATGATTTCAAAGCAATCAAAGCCATGTTAGTTGATTCCTTAGTAGGATCCATAGGATCCTTCAGTTTTCCCTAAGTAATCATTGGGGAAGATGCTAGTCCATGGTGTCACTCTAATGAAGACATGAAATAGGCTAGCACTCATCGATTTTAGAAGGAATCCAGTGAGAATAACACTAAATATCTAGCAAGCAGCGGCCAGAAAGCTAAAAAAGAGAGGGGAAAAGGGAAATCACTAGAGCATGATGACCCGAGCTTTGGCAACAATTTTTTTAGGTTTTTAGGTTTTGGTTTAAGGTTTAAGATTCATTTGATTTAGGTTTAGGTTTATTTTAGGTTTAGGTTTAGGTTTAGGGTTTAGGTTTATTTTAGATTTAGGTTTAGGTTAAGGGTTTAGGTTTAGGTTTAGGTTTAGGTTTATATTTAGGTAAAGGTTTAGGGTTTAGGGTTTAGGGTTTAGGGTTTAGAGTTTAGGGTTTAGGTTTAGGGTTTAGTTTTAATTAGAGTTTAGGTTTAGAATTTAGGGTATAGGTTATAGTTTAGGTTTATGTTTATTTAGAGTTTAAGTTTAGGTTTAAATTATAGTTTAAGTCTGGATTTGTTTAGGGTTTAAGGTTTAGGAGTTTAGGATTTAGGGTTTAAGTTAATTCAGGTTTAGGATTAAGGATTTAGGTTTAGTTTAGGTTTAGGTTCAGTTTAAGGTTTAGATTTAGGTTTAGTTTAGGTAGGAGTTTAAGTTTAGGTTTAGGCTTAGGATTTAAATTTAGTTTAGTTTAGATTATTTAGTTTAAGTTTAGGTTTAAATTTAAGTTTAAGTTTAAGTTTAAGTTTAGGTTTAGTTAGGTTTAAGTTTAAGGGTTTAGGTTTAGGTTTAATTTAAGTTTAAGTTTAAGTTTAGGTTCATTTGGGATTTAGGTTTTATTTAGTTTAAGGATTAGGTTTAGGTTTAAGTTTAGGTTTAGTTTAGAGTTTAGGTTTTTAGGATTAGGTTTAGGAGTTTAGTTTATATTTAGGTTGAGTTTAGTTTAGAGTTTAGGTTTAGATTTGATTAAGGTTTAGTTTAGTTTAGTTTAGGTTTAGGTTTAGGTTTAGTTTAAGTTAGGTTTAGGTTAGTTAGGTTAGTTTAGGTTTAGGAGGTTTAGTTTTAGTTTAGGTTTAAGTTAGTTTTGGTTTAGTTTAGGTTTAAGTTTAGTGTTTATTTTTAGGTATAGGTTTAGGTTTAGGGTTTAGGGTTTAATGTTTTTTAGTTTAGTGTTTAGTTTAAACTTATGGTTTAGTTTGAGTTTAGGTTTAGGGTTTAGGTTTAGGGTTTATGGTTTAAGGATTAGGATTTATGGTTTAGTGTTTAAGTTTAGTGTTTTTAGGGTTTAGTTTAGGTTTGAGTTTAGGTTGTACATTTTTTTATAGTTTATGATTTAGGGTTTTAGGGTTTAAGGTTTAGGTTTAGGGTTTAGGGTTTAGGGTTTATGGTTTAAGATTTTAGGGTTTTTTTTAGGGTTTAGTGTTTACATTTTATGGTTTTTAGGGTTTAGGTTTTAGGGTTTAGGTTTTTGGTTGAAGGTTTTGGTTTTAGTTTAGGGTTTAAGGTTTAAGGTTTTTTTTAACATAGAACAAATTAACATTAAACATTTCTTCTTTTAGATTTCAACAGCCTAGTAGCGCACCAAGTGTTCTAATACACAAGTGATGACATAAATAAAAAATGAGCATGCATAAAGCAAATCAAAAATCCTACATAACTAGAATTATCTCTACTACAAAGACATAGTTCCATAAGCAGTACATCGGGTCGGCCATTCTTCAATTTCTCCAGCTTGCATCGGAACCACCACTGCGTCTTGAGTAGTAGGATCTACTATGTCCCTGATCTATCCCTCTATGATCACCATGACTATTACCTCCGTCGCTCCTCCTGTCTCCATAACCACCACTACTTCAACCACCACCTCCATATTCACCAATGCCTCCAAATCACCCACCACCATTATGATAACCGCTACCTCTACGTTCGCCTCCACCGCTAAATCTAAACTGAGCCTAATTGACATTGATGTTCTCACCGTCAAGGTTCTGCCCTTTATTAGGGTTTATGTTTAGGTTTTGGTTTATTAAGTTTTTGGTTTAGGTTTATTTTTTTTATTAATTTAGTTTCTTTAGGTTTAGGTTTGGGTTTCGTTTAGGGTTTAGGGTTTAGGGTTAGGGCTTAGGGTATAGGGTTTAGGGTATAGGTTATAGGGTTTAGGGTGTAGGGTTTTAGGGTTTAGGGTTTAGGGTTAGAGTTCAGGGCTTAGAGCTTAGGGCTTAGGGTTTTAGAGTTTAGTGTTTAGCTTTAAGGTTTAGGGTTTTTAGGGTTTAGGGTTTAGGGCTTAAGGTTAGGTTAGGGTTAAGGGTTAATTTATAGTTTATGGTTTAGGGTTTAGGGTTTGAGGTTTTAGGGTTTAGGGTTTAGGGTTTAGTGCTTAGGGTTAGGTTAGGGTTTAGGGTTAGTTTACAATTTAGGGTTTATGGTTTGGGTTTTAGTTTATGGTTTGGGGTTTAGGGCTTAGGGTTTAGGGTTTAGTGTTTAGGGTTTTGGGTTTGGGTTTTAAGGTTTGGGTTTTGGGTTTAGGATTTAAGGTTTAGGATTCAGGGTTTAGGGTTTTTTTTAAGTTTTTTTATTTTTTTTATAAATTAAGTAGACAGGTAAGTTTAGTTATATTTAGTTTATTTTATTTATTTTAGTTTATTTTATTTTTTATTTTATTTAGGTTCAATTTTATTTTTATTTATTTTTGCTTATTTATTTTAGGTTTAATTATTTTAGTTTAGGTTTTATGTATTTTATTTTTTAGGTTTAAGTTTAGGTGTACGTTTATTTTTTAGTTTAATTTTATTTTTATTTTATTTTTTAGTTTTAAGTTTTATTTTTTATTTTTTATTTTTAGGTTTAGCTTTAGGTTTTTATTTTATTTTTTTTAAGTTGAGGTTATAGGTTTTTATTTTAGGTTTATTTTTAAGTTTTATTTTTTAGAGTAGGTTTAGGTTTATTTCTAGTTTATTTTATTTTATTTAGTTTAGGTTTAGCTTATTTTAGGTTTAGGTTTTATTTATTTTATTTTAGTTAATTTTAGTTTAGGTTTAGGCTTATTTTATTTATATTTTAGGTTTATGTTTTTTTTAGTTTAGGGTTTAGGTTTTATTTGTTTATTAATTTTTTGATTTTATTTTTAGGTTTTTATTTAATTTTTATTTTATTTTATTTTATTTTATTTTATTTTGATTTAGGTTTTTTATTGTTTAGTTTATTTTAGGTTTTTATTTATTTTACTTTAGTTTTATTTTTATTTTCTATTTTTTTTAGGTTTAGGTTTAGTTTATTATTTTGATTTTATTTTAGTTTAGGTTTATTTAATTATATTATTCTGTGATTTTATTTAGTTTAGGTTTATGTTTTTAGCTTTTTAGGGTTTAGGTTTTAGGGTTTTACGATTTAGGGTTTAGGGTTTAGGTTTTTTTGAGTTTAGGGTTTAGGGTTTATGGTTTAGAGTTTAGGGTTCAAGTTTTAGTTTATGATTTAGAGTTTTTGATTTTTTTTAAAGAGAATAAATTCATATTCAACATTTCTTCTTTTCGATTTCATCAACCAAGTAACACACGAAGTTTTTGAAGACACAAGCAACAATATAGATAAAAAATGAGCATGCATAAAGCAAATCAAAATATTGGATAACTAGAATTATTTCTACTATAAAGACACAATTTGATAAGCAGTAGATTGGATTGATCATTCTTCAGTTTCTCCAATTCCCATTAGAACCACCCTGGTCTTTTGAGTAGCAGGATCCATTATAATCTCTGATCTCTCCCTTCGCCACCACCACAACTATAACTTTTGTTGCTCCTCCTGCCTCCAAAACAACCACTGTTCTGACCACCACCTCCATATCCACTAGCACCTCCAGATCTCCCACCACCACCGCGATAAACACTACCTCTGCCTTCACCTCCACCACTAGATCTAGACTAAGGCTGGTTGACGGTGATGTTCCTACCGTCAAGGTTATGCCCATTCTTAGGGTTTAGGTTTAGGTTTAAGTTTATTAAGTTTTTTGGGTTTATGCTTATTTTTTAATTTATTTAGTTACTTTAGGTTTAGGTTTAGGTTTGGGATTTAAGGTTAAGGTTTTAGGGTTTAGGGTTTAGGGTTAGGGTCTAGGGTTTAGGGTTTATTATTTAAGGTTTAGGATTATAGGTTTTATACTTTTATGTTTTAGGGTTTAGGTTTTAGGGTTAGGGTTTAGGGCTTTAGGGTTAAGGGTTTAGTGTTTAAGATTTAGGGTTTATAGTTAGTTTAGGGTTTAGGGTTTAGAGTTTTAGGATTTAGGGTTTAGGTTTAGGTTTTGGGTTTAGGGTTTAGGGTTTAGGGTTTAGGGTTTAAGGTTTTAGGGTATAGGGTTGTTTAGGGTTTAAGGTTTTGGGGTATTTTTTTGGAAAGTAGATTATTATTACAATAAAAGGAAAATATATAATGTCCTTAAAAGGGGTAAAGCTCTAAAATTCTACTACAGTTAGAGCTACAAGAAACCTAGAGAGGTAAACCCCCATCTAAGTACATTAGAAAAGAGAGAAAACAAAAGAAATATAGTGCCTAAAAGCATAATAGAAAAATATGGAGTAAGACTAAAACAAATCTAAAATAGTAAAAGGATGAGTCAAGGTTCATGATTTCTTTGAGAAAGAAAGATAAGCAAGATCCACAACAACACTTGGGTTGGCTGAGCAATGACCATTCCCTCTGTAAAGTTCCAACCTGTAAAAGAAATCTACAGAACACTACAAAGGCAAAAATCATTGCTAAAAAACATAAGGATAAAGAGAGGAAAAGGAGAGAGATATAACAAAGAGAAGGCTCGGGCTTAGTTAGGATCATCTCAAGGGGAAACAATACATATGAGCATCCAAACTTCATAAAGAAGGGTTACAATCATATGTAATGCTACCAACTACAGATAAGAGGTGAGTAACATCAATACCATCATAGTCAACATACTTGATATAAGCAAACATCCAAGGCTAGTAGTCCATAGAGTTCCAGATCTAGCAGCATTAAACGAAGATCAACCAGCCAACAACCAACTAGCATTGAAACCACCAAACAAAAACCACAACAGACTAGTCACAATAACCCAAAGAGAGGCTAGGATAAAGTCAGAATACCAACAACAACCATTAATCAAATACCCATCCAAGCTCCAAACTAGGGAAAACTAGAACCAGCCATCAGCAAACACCATACCAATTCTAATTAATAAAGAAACAACCAACAAAACCAAGATAGGAGCCCTCAAGCCAAAGTCCCAATTATTAGTAGCCACCAAGCCAAACCAAGGTGAGCAACCACAAATGACTAAATAGTTCAGAAATGAGAAACATAAGCTGCAACTAGTGCAAATCACCAGAATACAAAACAAACACATAAAAGCGGGCCAAAGGTAGCCACCAACCACCAGAAACCAAAAAGTCCAATCCAAAAGGATCAATAAAGTTTTAGCCAACACAGCAAAATGCTCTACCAAATTGTCAAGTTTAGGTTTTAGGTTTAGGGTTCATGTTTTAATTAAGGGTTTAGGGTTTTTGGTTTTTTTTAATAAAGAATAAATTTAGATTCAACATTTCTTTTTTTCAATTTCATCAACAAAGTAACACACCAAATTTTCTAAGACACAAGCGACGACATAGATAAAAAAGGAGAACACATAGCAAATCCAAAACTCTAGATAACTAAAATCATCTCTACTATAAAGACACAGTTCCATAAGCAGCAGATCAGATTGGATGTTCTTTAGTTTCTCCAGTTCCCATCAGAACCACCTCGACCTCTTGAGTAGTGGGATCCACCATCATATTCCCAATGTTTCCTACCACCACCATGGCTATAACCTCCATCGCTCCTCCCGCTTCCATAACCACCGCTGCTCCGACCACCACCTCCAAATCCAACAGCACCTCTAGAACCCACACCACCACTATGATAACCGCCACCTCCACCTTCACCTCCACCACTTGATCTAGACTGAGCTTGGTTAACGGTGATGTTTTTACGATCAAGGTTTTGCCCATTCTTAGGTTTTATGTTTAACGTTAGGTTTATTAGGTTTTTGGGTTTATGTTTATTTTTTAATTTATTTATTTACTTTAGGTATAAGTTTAGGGTTTGGGGTTTAGGGTTTAGGGTTTAGGGTTAGGGTTTAGGGTTTAGGGTTTAGAGTTTATTTAGGGGTTTAGGGCGGGTTTAAGCTTTAGGGTAGTTAGGGTTGGGTTTGAATTTAGGGTTTAGGGTTTTAGGGTTTAAGGTTGTAGGTTTAGTATTTAGGGTTAAGTGTTTAGGATTTAGGGTTTAAGGTTAAAAAAAATTTAAGTAAACTAGTAGGTTTAAGTTTATTTAGTATATTTAGTTTACTTTATTTTTTTATTTTATTTAGGTTTAATTTTTATTTTTATTTAATTTAAGTTTAGGTTTTTATTTAGTTTATTTTAAGTTTAAGTTAAAAGAAATTTAAGTAAACTGGCAGGTTTAAGTTTAGGTTTTTATTTATTTATTTTTTTATTTTGTTTAGGTTTAGGTTTATTTTTTATTATATTTTAGGTTTATTTAGTTTAGGTTTAGGTTTTAAGTTTTAGGGTTTGGTTAGGGCATTTATTTAAGTTTATTTTTTATTTTTAAGGTTTATGTTTAGGTTAGCATAATGGTTTAGTGTTTTGGCTTAGGTTCTGGTTGGGGTTAAGAGTTTAGGGTTAGCTTTGGGGTTAGTTTAGATTAGGGTGGATTTAGGGTTTAGGGTTTTAGGGTTTAGGTTAGGGTTGGTTTGGGTTTAAGTTTAGGGTTTAGGATAGGGTTTGGAGGGTTTAGTAGTTTGGGTTTAGGGTTTAGGTTTAGGGTTTAGTTTTAGTAGTGTAGTGTTTGTGGTTTAGCATTTAAGGATTTTAAAAGCAAACCTGTAAGTTTAGTATTTTAGTTTATAGTTTATTTTATTAGGTTTATATTTTTTTTTTTTTTTTTTTTAGTTTATTTATTTATTTATTTTAGTTTATTTATTTTAGTTATTAGGTTTAGTTTAGATTTATGTTTATTTTAAGTTTAGTTTTATTTTTATTTTATTTTTTTGGTTTAGGTTTTTTTTTTATTTTTATGTCTAAGTTATGGTTTTTATTTTATTCTTTAGGTTTAGGTTTTAGGTTTTTATTTTAGGTTTATTTTTAGGTTTTATTTTTTAGTTTAAGTTTAGGTTTATTTTTAGTTTATTTTATTTTAATTAGTTTATGGTTTAGGTTTAGTTTATTTTAGGTTTTGGTTTAGGTTTTATTTATTTTAGTTTAGTTTATTTTTGTTTAGGTTTAAGTTTATTTTATTTTATTTTATTTTTTATTTTATTTGGGTTTATTTTTAGTTTATTTTATTTTAATTAGTTTATGGTTTAGGTTTAGTTTATTTTAGGTTTTGGTTTAGGTTTTATTTATTTTAGTTTAATTTATTTTAGTTTAGGTTTAAGTTTATTTTATTTTGTTTATTTTATTTTTATATAAGGTTTAGGTTCAGTTTTCTTATTTTAGTTTAGGTTTTATTTTTTATTTAATTTTAGGTTTATTTTTTAGTTTTAGGTTTTTATTTATTTTTTATTTTATTTTATTTTATTTTTTGGTTTATTTGGATTTATTTTTAGTTTATTTTATTTTAATTAGTTTATGGTTTAGGTTTAGTTTATTTTAGGTTTTAGTTTAGGTTTTATTTATTTTGGTTTAGTTTATTTTAGTTTAGGTTTAAGTTTATTTTATTTTATTTATTTTATTTTTATATTAGGTTTCGGTTTAGTTTTCTTATTTAGGGTCTAGGTTTTATTTTTTATTTAATTTTAGGTTTATTTTTAAGGTTTAGGTTTTTATTCAGTTTTTATTTTAATTAGTTTTTATTTTATTTTATTTTGGACTTGGTTAAGATGTATAAAAAATGATCTTAGTATACTTGAATTAAATGAGAATTTGACACATAATGGCACAATGGAGAGGATTCATAGTATAGTGGGATTATATGTTTGTTGTTTGTTGTTGTTGTTGGGTTTTATTTTATGTTTAATTTTTATTTTATTTGGGTTTTTTATTCTTAGATTTATTTTATTTTTAAGTTTGGTTAAGGTTGTTATTAATTTTATTTTAGTTTATTTTTATTAATTAATTTTTTATTTTTAGGTTAGGTTTAGTAATAGTTTAGATTTTTATTATTTTATTATTTATTTTATTTAGGTTTAGGTTTTTTATATATTTTATTTTTAGGTTTTATTTAATTTAGGTTTAGGTTTTTAGGATTTAGTGTTCAGAGTTTAGGTTTTATGGGGTTAGGGTTTATGGTTTAGGGTTAGGGATTAGGGTTTAGTGTTTAGGCTTTGGTGTTTTTAGGGTTTAGGGTTTATGGTTTATGGTTAGTGTTTTTTTAAATTAAAAAGTAAGGTTTAGGTTTATTTAGTTTATTTTATTCTTTATTTATATTTATGTTTATTTTTAATTTTATTTAGTTTAGTTTATTTATTTTAGTTTACGTTCTTATTTTTGTTTATATTTTAGGTTTAGGTTTAAGTTTATTTTTTAGTTGTGTATTTTTTAGGTTTAGGTTTTATTTTTTATTTTTAGCTTTAGGTTTGGTTTTATTTTATTTTTTTAGGTTTAAGTTTTAGATTTTTATTTTAGGTTTATTTTTAGTTCATTTTATTTTATTTATTTTAGGTTTGTATTTAGGTTTAGGTTTTATTTATTTTAGATTAGGTTTAGGTTTATTTTATTTTAATTATTTCATTTTTATTTTTGGTTTACATTTTTTTAATTTAGGCTTTAGGTTTTATTTATTATTTATTTTTTGGTATAATTTTCTAGTTTTAGGATTTTATTTAGTTTTCATTTTATTTTATTTTAGGTTTATTTTTTGTTTTATTTATTTTAGTTTAGGTTTAGGTTTATTTTATTTTGTTTACTTTAGGTTTAGATTTTAATTTTTTTGTTTAGAGTGTTTTTTTTATTATTTATTTTTAGGTTTTATTTTAGGTATATTTTTTAGGCTTATCTTTTTATTTAGTTTTTATTTTATTTTATTTTAGATTGATTTTATTTCTATTTTATGCTTAGGTTTTACTTTATTTTAGTTTTTTATTTTTAGGTTTATTTTATTTTTTAGTTTATTTTAGGTGTTTATTTATTTTATTTTTAGATTTAGGTTTAGGCTTTGGTTTAAGTTTAAGTTTAGGTTTTTATTTTTTTTATTTGTTATTTATGTTTAGGTTTTATTTATTTATTTTAGTTTTAGGTTTTATTTAGTTTAGGTTTAGGTTTTTAGGTTTTTAGGGTGGTTTAGGGTTTAGGGTTAGTTTAGGGTTTAGGATTTTGTATGGTTTAGGGTTAGTTTTAGGGTTTAAGGTTTAAGATTTAGTGTTTACAATTTAGCGTTTAACATTTAAGTTTTTTTTTTAAATTAAGTAAACTGGTAGGTTCAGGTTTATTTTTTTTATTTAGATCAAAAATAAGCACGCATAGGGAAAATTAAAAACCCTAGATAACTAGAATCATCTCTACTATTAAGAAATAACTCCAGAAGTAGTTGATCGAATCAGCCATTATTTAGTTTCTCTAGTTGCCATCAGAACCACCCTAACCTGTTGAGTAGCAGGATCCACCATCATATCCCCGATCTCTCCCTTCGCCACCACCATGGCTGTAACCTTCGCCACTCCTTCGACCTCCATAAACACCACTGCTCCAACCACCACCTCCTAACCCACCAACACCTCCAAAAACCCCACCACCACTGCGATAACGAATGCATCCACATTCTCCTACACCGCCAGATCTAAATTGAGCCTTGTTGACGATGATATTCATGCCATTAAGGTTCTGCCCATTCTTAGGGTTTAGGTTTACTTTTTAATTTAGTTAGTTAGCTTAGGTTTAGGTTTAGGGCTTGGGGTTTAGGGTTTAGGGTTTTTTTAGGGTTTATGCATTTTGGGCTAGGGGTTTATGTATAGGATTGAGAGTTTAGGGTTTAGGGTTTTTTAAGGTTTAGGGTTTAGGGTTTAGGGTTTAGGGTTTAGTGTTTAAGGTTTAGGATTTAAGGCTTAATATTCTTTTTAAGTAAATTTGTAGGTTTAGGTTTATTTAGTTTATTTAGTTTATTTTTTATTTATTTTATTTTAATTTAAGTTTATTTTTCATTTTTATTTAGTTTATTATATTTATTTTAGGCTTGTTTATTTTAGTTTAGGTTTATTATTTTAGTTTAGGTTTATTATTTTAGTTTAGGTTTATTATTTTAGTTTATTTTTTTATGTTTATGTTTATGTTTAGGTTTATCTTTTAGTTTAGTTTTGTTTTTATTTTATTTTTTAGTTTTAAGTTTTATTTTTTATTTTTAAGTTTAGGTTTAGATTTTTGAGTTTTTATTTTAGGTTTATTTTTAGGTTTTATTTTTTAATTTAAGTTTAGGTTTATTTTTAGCTTATTTTAGTTTATTTAATTTAGCTTTAGGTTTAGGTTTAGTTTATTTTAGGTTTATTAGGTTTTATTTATTTTAGTTTAGGTTTAGGTTTACTTTATTTTTATTTTAGGTTTAGGTTTTTCATAGATTAGGGTTTAGGTTTTATCTTTTTTATTTATTTTTAGGTTTTTTTAGGTTTAGGTTTTTAATTAGTTTTTATTTGATTTTATTTTAGGCTTAGTTTTTATTTTATTTTGTTTTTTATTTTTTAATTTAGTTTAAATTTTTATTTATTTTATTTTAGTTTATTTTTTCATTTTAGATTTAGATTTAGGTTTTGATTTAGCTTTGAGATTATGTTTTTATTCTTTTTTTATTTTTTTATTTTGGTTTAGTTTATTTATTTATTTATTTTATTTTTAAGTTTTACATAGTTTAGGTGTAGTTTTTAGCTTTTTAGGGTTTAGGGTTAGTTTAGCATTTAGGGTATGGGGATTCATGTTTAAGGTTTAGGGTTTAGGGTTGTAGGTTTTAGGGGTTTAGGGTTTATAAATTAGGGTTTAGGTTTTGGGGATTGGGGTTTAGGGTTTAGGGTTTTAGGGTATAAGGTTAAGTGTTTCGGGTTTCGGGTTAGGGTTTTAATTTTATTTTATTTTATATTTCTTTATTTAGGGTTTAGGATTTAGTGTTAGAAGTTTAGGGTTGTAGGTTTATGATTTAGAATTATTGGGTTTAGGGTTTAGGATTTAGGTTTAGGTTTATTTTTTTTTAGACTAAGAAAATGATAGTTTAAGTTTATTTAGTTTATTATTTATTTATTTATTTTAGTTTATTTTTTTATTTTTATAGGTTTATTTATTTATTTTTATTCAATTTATTTTAGTATTCTTTTTTATAGTTTACAATTTTTATTTTAGTTTATTTTTTGGTTTAGGTTTAAGTTTATTTTTATTTTTTAATTTATTTATAGTACTTTTTAAGTTCAAATTTTATTTTTTTTATTTTTAGGTTTAGGTTTAGGTTTTTATTTTATTTTTTTAGGTTTAGGTTTTAGGTTTTTATTTTAGGTTTAATTTTAGGTTTAGGGTTTTAGCTTGTTTTATTTTATTTATTTTATGGTTTAGGTTTAGTTTAATTTTGGTTTATGTTAAGGTTTTATTAATTTTAGTTTACTTTATCTTAGTTTAGGTTTATTTTATTTTGTTTATATTAGGTTTAGGTTTTCTTTTTAGTTTATGGTTTAGGTTTTATATTTTATTTATTTTTAGGTTTATTTCATTTTTATCTTATGTTTAGTTTTTATTTTATTTAGGTTTTTTATTTTTAGGTTTATTTTATTTTGTTAGTTTAGTTTAATTTTTTATTTATTTTATTTTATTTTAGTTTTTATTTTTTATTTATTTTAATTTTAGCTTTAGGATTAGGTTTATATTCAAATTTAAGTTTAGGTTTTAGTTGAGGTTTTTATTTTATTTTATTTAGGTTTAGGTTTTTTTTTAAAACATTTATTTTTAGGTTTTATTTAGTTTAGGTTTAGGTTTTTAGGATTTTAAGGTTTATGGTTTAGGGTTTTTGGGTAGGGTTTATAGGTTTAGGGTTAAGGTTTATGGTTTAGATTTAGGGTTTAAGTTTTAGGGTTTATGGTTTTAGTTTTAGGGTTGTAGGTTAAGGGTTTAGGGATTGGGTAGGATTTAAGGTTAGTGTTTGTTTTATTTTTTATTTAGTTTATTTTATTTAGTTTAGGTTTTATTTTTTATTTAGTCTTCTTGTAGGTTTAAAGTTTTATTTTAAGTGGTTAGATTTAGTTTCAGTTTATTTTAGCAACACGTAACCGCATATTGTTTTATTTTCTCTAAATTAAGTAAATGGTAGGTTTAGGTTTATTTAGTTTATTTTTATTTATTTTAGTTTGTTTTATTTTGATGGTTCATTTTACTTTTATCTTAAGTTCAATTAATTTAAGATTATTTATGTTAATTTAGGTTTTTTATTTTGGTTTATCTTTTAGGTTTAGGTTTAGATTTATGTTTATTATTTATGTAAATTTTATTTATATTTTTTTATTTAAGTTTATGTTTTATTTTTTTTATTTTTATGTTTAGGTTTTAGGTTTTTATTTAGGTTTATTTTTAGGTTTTATTTTTTAGTTTAGGTTTAGGTTTATTTTTGGCTTAGTTTATTTTATTTAGTTTAGGTTTAGGCTAAAGTTTAGTTTATTTTAGGTTTAGGTTTAGGTTTTATTTATTTTAGTTTAGGTTTTGGTTTATTTTATTTCTATTTTAGGTTTAAGTTTTTTTTTAGTTTAGGTTTTATTTTTTAATTATTTTTAGGTTTTATCTTTTTGGTTTAAGGTTTTATTTAGTTTTTATTTTATTTTACTTTAGGTTTATTTCATTTTCATTATAGGTTTAGTTTTTATTTTATTTAGGTTTTAATTTTTTTAGTTTAGTTTAGGTTTTAATTTAATTTATTTTATTTTAGTTTTTATTTTTTATTTTATTTTCTTTTCGGGTTTAAGTCTAAGTTTAGGTTGTAGTTTATGTTTTTATTTTAATTTATTTTTTAATTTTATTTAGGTTTGGGTTTTTCTATTTATTTTATTTTTACTTTTTATGTTGTTTATGTTTTAGCTTTTTATTTTAGGTTTATTTTTCAATTTTCTTTTGTAATTTAGGTTTAAAGTTATTTTTAGTTTATTTTTTTATTCAGTTTAGGGTTTAGATTTAGTTTATTTTAGGTTTAGGTTTAGGTTTTATTTATTTTAGTTTAATTTATTTTAATTGATGTTTAGATATTTTATTTTATTTATTTTATTCTCATTTTAGGTTTATTTTTTTTTAGTTGAGGGTTTTAGTTTTATTTTTTATTTATTTTTTTGTTTAGATTTTTATTTAGTTTTTATTTTATTTATGTTTTTATTCTTAAGCCTTTTTTATTTAGTTTAGGTTTTTATTTATTTATTTTTAATTTATTTTAATTAGTTTATTTTATTTTATTTTTAGGTTTTGGTTTATTTATTTTATGTTTAAGTTTTAGGTTTTAAGGGATCAGGTTTAGGGTTTAGAATTTTAGGGTTTAGTTTAAAGTTTAAGGTTTAGGGTTAGGGTTAGGGTTGTTTAGGCTTTATTTAGGGTTTAGGGTTTACAAGGGTTTAGGGTTTTGTTTTGGGGTTTAGGTTAGGGTTAGGGTTGTAGGTTATGGTTTGGGTTGTGGTTTAGGTTTTAGGGTTTAGGGTTGTGTAATAAGTTTAGTTTAGGGTGGAGGTTAGAGTTTTTATTTATTTTAATTTATCTTTTATTTAGTTTATGGTTTAGCTTTTTTTAGGGTTTAGGGTTTAGACTTGTAAGTTTACCATGCAACATTTAGTTTAAGATTCTGATTAGTTGGGTTTTGGATTTATGGTTTAGGGTTTAGGGTTTAGGGTTTAGGGTTTGGGGTTTTAATCAAAAAAATTATAGGTTTAGGTTTATTTAGTTTAAATTTATTATTTATTATTTATTTTATTTTATCTAGGTTTATTATTTTTTATTTAGTTTAGTTTATTTATTTTAGGTTAATTTAATTTATTTAGCTTTTAATTTAGTTTATTTTTAGGTTAAGGTTTAGGTTTATGTTTATTTTTCAATTTAGTTTTACTTTTATTTTATTTTTTCAAGTTTAGGTTTCTTTTTTTTTAGGTTTTTTTTTAGGTTTCATTTTTTATTTTTAGGTTAGGTTTTATTTAATTTTTAAGGTTTTATTTATTAGTTTAGGTTTCGGTTTATTTTTAGTTTATTTTATTTAACTTTGTTTAGGGTTTAAGTATAGTTTATTTTAGCTTTAGGTTTAGGTTTTATTTATTTTAGTTTATGTTATTTTTGTTTAGATTTAGGTTTATTTTATTTTATTTATTTCAGGTTTAGGTTTTTAGTTATTTTTTATTTTATTTTATTTTTTTGATTTATTTTATTTTACTTTACATTTAGTTATTTTATTTAGGTTTTAGGTTTATTTTATTTCTTAGCTTAGTTTGGTTTTATTTATTTTATTTTTATATTATTTTAATTTTAGGTTTAGGTTTAGGTTTAGGGTTTAAGCTTTAGTTTAAGTTTTATTTAATTTAATTTTATTTATTTAGGTTTAGGTTTTTTGATTTATTTTATTTGTAGTTTATTTTTGTTTAGGTTTAGTTTTTTTAGGTTTTTCCGGTTTAGAGTTTCGAGTTTAGGGTTTAGGCTTTGGGGTTTAGTGTTTAGGTTTAGGGTTGTAGGTTTTTAGGTTTGGGGTTTATGGTTTAGGCTTTAACATTTAGGGTTTAGGGTTTTAGGGTTTAGGGTTTTGGGTTTTGGGTTTAGGGTTTGTACTACCTCGCTTCATTGGTTTAACAATGGCACATGTCTATTTAATTTCATTCTTATGTCCTTTTTGTATAATAATTTGGATAAAGTTTTAAATTAAAATTGTTAAATAATTCAATCAAATAAAATATAAATTCTAAATATACACATACATTCATCATTTAAGTGTGCTAAAATATGTTACTTGTATAGATACACTTAGGATTAAATCATATGCATGTCACTTGTGATGGAAAAGAATGACTTAATATATGTCATGTGGTAGTAATTCAATTAAATTAATCTTAAGATGGCTTTCATTTTGAATAGGATTATTGAAAGTGAACCTAAACTTAGGATTAATTAAATCATTTAATAAGCCATTCACTAAAGAGAACTAAATCAAATTAATATACTTTAGAAAGTGACTTAAGGTAGGGATGAAAGTGGGAAATCCACTTTTCATCTCTTTATAACACTTAGTTTCTAAGCGTAATCAAATGAAACAAAAGAAAACATAAATTTAAATTCTCAAATGAATTAAACTACTTCAACTGAAATCAACCTTTCATGTTAAATTGAATCCTTCTATACATAAAAAATACAACACTAATGCCTAACAAGACTTACCACACTAGCCTTATTACATACATTAGAATTAAGTCACCACTTTTAGCTCTAACATAGGATGGTGTACGATATGATGTATGTTTTATTTTATGATGTATTATTCTAGATTGGATGTAAGGGTGTATGCTTCGTAGACTGGATGATAGGCCAATATTAGCCTAATCATGTTTTTTGTAGGAGATTATGCTTAAGGGATGCTTAAAAATAAATGTGAATGCTCTTTTTGCAAGTTACTTAAATCCTTAATCATAATCCAAGTTAGGACACACGGGCTTAGTTACCCATGTGTAGATTGCTAAGTCCAAATTATAAATACAACTGCTTGGGATTATATGTATATTTAGCTAACCTCTATTTTGCAGGTAGTTAGATTTACTTTTTCCACATAAATGTAATTTTGTAATATGAATTAAGATTAGTTCTATGAGAGATTAGGATGAGCGTAGAAGGTTTTGCTGGGTGCCTATGATGCCTTTGAAGAAAGCACCATCCAAATCAAAGAAGGAACCAAATCAAAAATAGAGATATAAAGAAAGAAGACCCCAATAGAATTTAATACAATTATAATTATTCTTTAATATTCCAGGTTGTAAAAGGGTAGAGCTCAGCTACCATCTTTTCTCTCTTCAACTTGTACCCAACCACACCGGCACTTAATTCTTTTATGATAGTTTATATAATCGTTTGATGTTATGTTTACATTGTGCATTAGGATGGCATGCTTTTCATAGTTTTTTAAATGATTGAGGCTTTAATGTGTGCTTGGATGATTAGTCTCTTAGGATAAAATAACTTTTCTACCCAACTAATCACTCATTTTAAACAACTCATAACCTCATCATAAAGCCTAAGACATAAATAAGATAATTAAAAGATTTAGCAACCCCTTAGCTGTATGGTCGTATGTTTCACATTAGGCATGTATACTATTTCTCCCTTGAACATGAAGGATCACCATCTTTGCATGATAAAGGAATGCTTGATGGGTGAGGGCATCCCTTGTGGTGGAGAATAAATTCTTCTAGCTGATTTGACCCATAACCTATTTAATCATGCATTTAGGCATAAAAAATCCTAAATCCTCTGTCAAAATGATGTGTCTAAAATGAAGTAAAATTTGAAAAGATTTTGCATCTATAGATTTAGTCATATGCTCATATCATGCATGGTCTAGTCTCTTAGAGAGTGTGTTTAGGACTTTAGTCTCTTTCTAATTAAATAGCTACCCTAACTATCTTGCAATTCATAAGACCGAGCTACATGGTTTTAAAATCATAGGAAGAGTTAACTGGCGGTCACTCCAGGTGGTTATAACTCCAGAAGTCGGATAATTTATTCTCTCTTACAGAGGTAAACCCTTATGTCCACTTATCGCTTAGATTTAGGTTGTGCATTAACTAGTACTAATGCTCCCTAAATTTAAGATCTGAGGTAGCTATTTTCTTCAGGCTACGAGCATAAATCCTCACCTCTTAGGCATTCCCACAACCTTGTGTTGGTGGATTATAAGACCTAGTAATCTAATTAAATTTCAACTCAAAACATAAAAATCTCTTCAACTTCACAATTATAAAGCCCAACCATAAGATAGATTAGAATGCACACTAGGCTTCCTAGTGTCATGAGCATTTTCTAGTTATTTCATTTAGATTCCAAAAATAAGTCTTCTCCTTGAACTTTCCTCATTAATTTTCCATACAATTGAAATCTTTGGACATGATATTGTCTACTTTAATTAAGAATAATATTTAGAGATTTCATTTTCCAAGAAGTAATTAACTATGGAGGCTTGCCTCCATAGGGAACTTAAGAACCAAGATTAATATAAACATTATTTTATTCATTCATGTAAAGTAGGGGAAAAATATCTGGTACATTCAAAGACCCATCATGCCTTAGGAGTCCTTATTATGTGATTAGGTCCATTATAGGGTGATGCCTCTATCTTTCAAGATTGCTCATCATACCTCAATGTTGTATCCGATCACCTCAAAAGAATCCCCCCTATAATTTGCGTGGTGCCCCCCCCCCCCAGCATACATCCAAAAATAAACACCACAAGGCCCTCTCACCTTGTTCATTAAATCCTTTTAACATCAATCTTTCTTTTTGGAGTTTGGAAATGTTGATCCTTAAGTAGGCAAAGGATCTTAGACACATAATGTTGACTGATACACCTGGGTTAACTAGAACTCTAGATAACCTGTATTTGCCAACATCTATTATAATGTAAAGAGGCGATTGTCCCTGGTTGTCCCTAGGAGTAAGTCATCATCATTGAATGTAACTCATAAGATGTCCTTCGAGTGGCAAGCCTCCTCTTAAGTACCAGTTATCTAAGCTAGGCATATCTCTAGATCAAGTCCTGATTAGAGATTCCCTCATCTCTTTGGATAAGACAAGGGCATCATATATGCTTAACTTAGCTAGAAACTTTCTAAGGTGAGTTAGGACATTGTAATCAACTCTGGGTTCATCCTCCATAAGCATATCCATTGGTGGAGTATCCTATGGAGGGGCTATCTGCTCACTGGAACCAATGACTTGCTTACACTTATCCAAAGGTGCTACCCTAGGAGGTAGAACTTTGCCACTGTGTATATTGACTTATTGACTTCAGTGACTTCTTGGAATGATGAGCTTGTAGAAAGTTATACCTTCTTATCGATACCTACAGCTTCTCCTATGGGATCCTCAGAGTCAATTGACTCCAAGTCAATCTCAAGGGGTGAACCTAATTTATTCAAAGAAGGATACTCTAACTTTAAATCAGAAAGGAAAGAATCGAAACTACTAGAGCTATTATTTTTATTTAGACTTACAAAGCTTTCAATAGGAATAAAATCAAGAGCATCAAAAGTAGACAATATATAAGTAGAATCGGCCTTCTTCATTAATTTCTTTTTAGGTGGAGGTACATAATAGAAATTAACTAAAGCTAGCAGAGTAAGGAATTTAGTGCCTTTATCCATAGATACAATGCTCCTGCCGGTACAAGAGGAGCTAGAGGGTGTAATCTGGAGGGAGTACGGACTGATAGTGGTGCTACTAGACTATCCCGGAAAGTATGGTGAGCTACATCTACTAATGAGTTGTCACCCTCCTCGAGTTATCCTTTGAAACTAGCAAACCTTCCTTGATCTTAGAAATGATCTTCTTAAAGGTTTGGTATAGGGAGATATCCAAACCTTCTTTAGTCTTAAGAGGATCACAAGTATCCCCAAGGATTATTCTAACAGACCTAGATGGTTGTCCTAATAAGTATTCTTTAAGGATAACTATGGCTCTGAACTTGTAGCTATGCTCAAGCTAGTCCTTAAAAGTGACCCAATCCCTTAAGATATGGCTTAACATGCAGTGGTAGGGGCAATAGTTAAGATCATTGCTCTTGCCCACTTCCTCCAACCTCTTAGGCTTTGGTAACTAAAAGTGAAGTTTCTTTAAGAGATTCTTAAAGATTTTCCTAACTATCTCCCTCTTGAATGAATATGGCTTATTCAATCTATTTGCAAGAGAGGTGGAAAGTATTTATTTATGGTTATGAATATCACTTCTGGTAGGTTTGAGGTGGTGGAAATGTGGTGGTCAGTCCATATGGTGGTCGAGGTGGTGGAAGAGGAGGACGCAAAGGAGGTTGTTGAGCTTGTAGTTTCTCACACTGAACTCTGGCTAGTAGCATCCCTTTGTCCATAGACACAAATGTCCCTGGCTTCTTCTCAAACACCTTCTACAGCTTGGTCCTAGATGATTTGTCAGGAAAGGGAAACTGTTTGGCTTCCTCTTGTAGGTTAGTTGCCTTGTTGATTAATTCTCGAATGTTTTTATCGTAAAGCTTTTAGGCATGAAGGTGACCAAGCCATGGATATTTTTGAGAAGAATCTCAATAGCATGTTGTTCGAACAACTATGGTTCACATTTCACGCTCAGGTTGTGCCACCTGAGAATTTAATCAACAAGGGACTCATTGAGTTTCTATTTCTCTTCAATGAGGTTGCCTACAACCACCCTCTGTTGAGCTCCAGGAAACCTCTTGATGAAGAGGTGCTCAAACTTAGCAAAAGTCTTCACCAAATTGTTGGGCAGTTTGGCGAACCAATCAAATGCAACACCTGACATACTGCTAATGAAAAGGAGGAAGAGGAGCGTTACTTCCAACAGTGTTGCAACAGTCAGCTCTAAAGTGTGTAATGTGTTATCGTTGGTTCCCACTACCATGAAAGATCTTGAAGGATGGTGGCATAAAACCTTAAATAAAATATAAACTAAATAAAAACCAAAACCTAAAAAATAAACCTAAAAATAAAACAAAAAATAAATAAAAAATAAAACCAAAACCCTAAACTTAAAAGAATAACTAAACCTAAAATAAACAAAATAAAATAAACATAAACTTAAACTAAAATAAATTAAACCTAAACCTAAACCTAAAATAAACTAAACCTAAACCCTAACCTAAATAAAATAAAATAAAATAACTAAAATTAAACCTAAACCTAACCTAAAAATAAACTAAAATTAAAAACCTAAAACATAAACCTAAATAAAAAACCTAAACCTAAACTAAAAATAAAAAAAAATAAAACCTAAACCTAAAAATAAAATAAAATAAACTAATAAAAAATAAACATAAACCTAAACCTAAACAAAAAACTAAAATAAAAAAACCTAAACTGAAATAAATAAACTAAATAAAATAAAAATAAAAAATAAACCTAAATAAATATAAAATATAAAATAAACTAAATTAAATAAAGATTAAGCTAAATTAAATCAAAAAATAAACTAAATAAACCTAAACCTACTAGTTTATTTAATTACAAAAACCTAAACCCTAAACCTAAAACCCTAAATCCTAAACTGTAAATCGTAACCCTAAACCATAAAACTAACCCTAAACCCTAAAAAATCCTAAACCCTAAACCCTAAAAAACCCTAAACTAAACCTAAACTAACCCTAAACCCTAAACTTAACCCTAACTAAACCTAAACCTAAACTAAACTTTAAAACCTAAGCCCTAAAACCAAAACTAACCCTAAAAACCCTAAACCCTAAACCCTAAACTAACCTGAAACCCTATGCTAACCCTAAACCTAAACCCTAAACCTATAACCTTAAACCCTAAACCCTAAATAAAATGAAATGCATTCGTTCAAGCATCTTCTCTTTCCTACATTCTCTTTGTGCTCTAGCAAATTTTGTTTCCTCTATGGAGGCGCATCCCCTTTGTGGCTTTCTCTGTGGAACTTTTGGCTATTTCTTCCATTTTGCCAGGTTTGATCGGCATTCAGCTTGTCCCGTCATGAGCCATTGTTGATTATTGTTGTGAATTATGCTTCCATGTGGGGAAATTCTGATAATCTGGCTACTCAGCTATTGTCTCTGGCACTTTGGGGGTTTATAGCTTAAATCCATCACTAGCTTCAAAATCATTCAATGATGTTTTTACTAGTAAGCCTAATTACACTGGTGAGTCTATCTAGCTTATTTTGAATTCTTTCTGGGGTGTACCCATGATAATGTGTTCAGATTCAGTTGTGGAAAGGCTTGTGAAGCCTTTTGAATTTATGTTCATGGGTAAATTCGCTTTACATCATCCTACATTGTAGAATATTAAATCTTTCTTCCATATTTTGAAACTCTCTAGAATTTTTTCTATTGGATCAATCAATTCCCATCATGTATTGATCTAGCTTTCCAATAATTTGGATTACTCTCATGTTTTTTCTCATCGCTTGTATTTTGTTTTCAATTGTTAGATAAGATTTTTCAAATGGATGCCTCTTTTTGATATTTAAGAGGAATCTCCTATTGTTTCATTTTGGATCTCTCTTCTTAATTTGCATGTCCATTTCATTAATCATGAATTTTCTTTATCGTGTGATGTTCGGTCATCCTCTTCAAGTCGACGCCTTCTTCTAATACGCCCTCTGCTCGATTTTAGTCAAGTTGGATATAACTAAAAAATTTCCTAAGGAAATTTGGCTAGGATTAGAGAAATATGGATGGAATTTGAGAATTTGTATTTTGTTCCCATTGTAAAATTCATGTTCATTCATCACTTTAAGAAATTAATAATAATTTGGATCACAACCTTAAGGTTCCCTTGGTTAAAGCACAAAATTATGATTCTATGGACATTTCTTTACCTGAAATTAAGAACATTATCTTGATCCACCCACTATTTCATTGGTGAATGCTACAGTTCTTAAGCCTGATCAATTTTTGGATGTTAGTCATGTTAATAAGGATTCCTTACCCTTCAATGATTCTATACAATTGAATGCCCTCGATATTGGTAATAATATGGGTAATAATATGTTTTTGAAACTTATGGATGATGATTTTGTCTCAAATGATTCAATTCTTGCTTCTATGCCCCATTAATTGATGAGAATATGATCCTAGATGAGGGTTTGAATAGAGACTAATGAAAAGGCTTTAAATTGACTTGGGCACTTGTGCTTTAAATTGCACTAATCATTTTCCGCCTCCTCTTCTAATGTTGATTTTCTCTAACATTTCAACCTAATTTTTGGAAGAGGGTGAAGTGGCTTGTAATGATGCTTTAAATGTGGAAATTTTCTCCAAAAACAACCCTGAACAATCTCTCTCAGATGGTGATGTAGTGGATATGAATAATAAGTTCCAAACTAGATCTGGCTCTTCTGCCCAAAAATAAATGGTTTCTTTCTTAATTTGGAATGTGAGAGGGATTGATACCCTCTCTATTAGAAATAAAATTATAAACTTAGTTTGTACTCATAACATTTCCTTCTTGACTATCTTGGAACCATTTATTATTCCTTCTAACATTTATTATGTTGCTAGAATGATTGGCTCTTTAAAATTTTTTTGCTAACTCTAGCAACAAAAAAATTGGATTTTTTGGAATAGTCCCTATGCTATGTAGATTTTGTATGATTTATCCCAAGTTGTGAATGTTAAGACTACTTATAATAATTTTAGTTGTTTTGTTCCTTTATTTATGCTTCTTATAATAGAAATGGTAGAAGCATTCTTTGGGAGAAACTTCTAGTCTTTCTTCTTCTATTGATGCTCCTTGGTTTGTGGGTAAAGATTTTAGTACTATCTCTACTTCCTCTGAACATTATTGTGGAAATGCTCCTAACTTATTTTCTATGGAAGATTTTAATAATTTGATCCTTAAATGTCTTTTACTGGGTCTCACTTTACATGGAATAATTATAAAGGATAGGCTTGATAGGGTTCTTTTAATCATCCATGGATTAATATTTTCCATATTTTCTAGGATCACTTAGTAACCCCATCGACATTCTCCCTTGCTTATTAATGTTAATTTTGCTACCAAATCCTTCTCCTATCCCTTTCTAATTTCCAAAATATGTGGCTTATGGATGATAGATTTTTCAATGTTGTTGCTAGTAACTGGGAGAACCTCTACATCATGATGACTCTATTTTGGGATGAAGAGATTGTGGTTCAAATTAAAAGACTTAAATAATGCCCTTCTTGGTGGAATAAACATTATTTTAAGAATCTTTTTGTCGATATTAATAAAATAGAGAATGAGGTGATCATTTTGGAAGATGTTGCTAATGATCCTTCTAAAATTCAAATGTTGGCTCAAACTAAAGATAGGTTGACATGTTTTCAAGATATGGTGGAGACTTATTGGCAGCAAAAAACTTCTATGAAATGGATCTCTGATGGAGATCACAATACCAAATATTTACATGTCATGGTTAAAAAGAAAAAGGCTATAAACCATATTCAAAAAATTAAAATTAATGATGGAGTTTGGTGTATGGATAAAAAGGAGTTTATTGAGTTTGTTGTCCCTTTTATAAAGAGCTTCTGAATAAAAATGTTGCTTATGATGATATTTCTTTTCCTGAAGTTATTCCTAATTTTATTTTAGATGAGAATAACAATATGCTTTCTTCCTTACCTTCTAAGATTGAAATTTCTGATATTAGAATATAAATAAAGACTTTGTGGCTAGACCTAATGGTTATACTACCCTTTTTCTCCAAAAATGTTGGATTGTCATTAAAGGGGACCTAATTAATGTAGTTCTTGACATTTTTAAGGGTCGTATCCTTCCCAAATATTTTTTTAGCACCTCCATTATTTTAATTATTAAAAAATACAATCCTAAAGTTTGGAGTGATTTTAGGTCGATTAGCCTTTGTTCTTTCTTTTAAAAAAACTTATCTCTAAGATTTTGGCTAAAAGATTGAGTATCTTGCTCCCTAAAATTATCTCCCCTAGTCAAATCGATTTTGGTAAAGGGAGATCCATTTCTGATAATGTACTTTTAGCTCAAGAGATGATCCATGATTTGAATGCCAAAGTTCATCGTGGAAACCTGCTTTTTAAGCTTGACATTTCCAAAGCTTACAATAATATTGGTTGGGTTTTCCTATATAAAATTTTAGCTTTATTTGGGTTCTCTAATCAATTTATTGCTTTAATTAGGAATGGGATTGAGAATTCTTGGTTTTTTATGCTTCTTAATGGTGAGTGCATGGTTTTTTCTCCCTAATCATGGGCTAAGGAAAGGTGACCCTCTTTCTGCTGCTCTTTTCATTATTGCAATGGAATATCTTTCTAGATGTCTTGAGCATATGCTTTTTTTTAAAGCCTAACATGTTCTATAGAACCATTGGTGGGTTTCACATTTTTCACATTAGATTTGTTGTTGATTTCATTATATTTTGCAATGCCTCCACTCATTACATTAAAAAATTATATAAGTTCTTAATTCATTTTGGTAGGGAGAGTGCCTTGAATTAATCCTAATAAATTTTTTTTATTACTAGCTCTTCTATCTCCTTATCTAAGATCAATGTTATCAAAAATATTACAAGTTTATTTTATGAAAATCTCCTATCAAGTATCTGGGGTCTCTCTTATATAAAGGCACAAAAGGTTTTCTTTATTTGATTAAGTTATTTAGAAAGTAAATAAGAAAACCTCTTCTTGGGATTCATTTAATCCCTTTGGTGCTAGACTTATTCTTATCAAAAGTACCCTTTGCTCTCTGCCAATGTATCTCTTATCTACTATTGTCCATACCCGTTCTATTATTAAAAGGATTAATAGGCTTTTAATAAATTCTTTTGGGGATCTAATACATCTACCAAAAGATTACATTGGGCTAGTTGGCATAATTGTTGTGGTACTAATAATAAAGGTGGCTTGGGTTGCAAAACCTTAGACGATTCTATTAATTATTTTTCCTATAAAATAAGGTGGAACTTTAGAAATAAAGATAGTTATTGGTTGAAGTTTATGCATGCTAAATATTGTCAGGAAAACACCCCCTCATTAAGTCTTTCAAAGCTAGGGATTCTCTTATTTGGAGAAGACTTTGTAGTATCAAATGGAGTACTATGAATTTAATTTCTTGGGGTATCAATTATGGTTCCTCATTTTTTTGGCAAGACAATTGGCTTGGTCAGGGCTCTATTGATTCCCTTCTCAATACTCATTTCACAATGGTGCTTAAGGTTCATCAGTTAATTATTAATAATAATTGGGATGTGGATCAATTGAATAACCTTGTCCCTAATGTGATCATCAATAAAATCCTTAAAATTTGACCTCACCCTAATGAACCCGACAAAATTCTTTTCAAAATATCTTATTCTGGAGATTTTTTAAGGATGTGTAGCATTTTAGAAGATTTAAATATCAAGAGTCCTTGGTTTTAACTAAAATATGGAATAATAGTACCCCTATTTCATACGAGATCTTAACTTTGTGCATTCTTAAGCATTATATCCATGTGGATGCTACTCTTTCGAAAAAAGGTTTCCAACTCCCCTCTAAATGTCATTGTTTCTATCACATTGAAAGTATGGATCATGTTTCTATGAATGGCCCTATTGCTGCTAGAATGTGGAACTGGTGATAATATTTTTAAGACTTCCACTTTAATGGTTCATTTTCTATTATGCAACTCCTTGAAGAATTATTCTCTCATACTTCTAAGGGTCATGTTAAAATTGCATTAGCTATTACTATTATTTTGTATATTTTGATGGATAGAAATGATGTAAAGCACTGTAATATTCCTTTGAATAATAATCATATCATTGCTAGATCCAAATATAAAATTTTGTCTCTTTTTAAAGCTAATCTTCTTACTCACTCCAATTTTAATGGGTACAATTCTGTGGCCTTGAAATTTGGGACTAATCTTACTCCTTGTAATGTCTCTCCTACCCAAAAAATTATATATTGGATTAAACTTAATATCATTACATTAAAGTTAACACTGATGGCTCAATTTCTTATTATGATTGTGGTGGGATTTTGAGAGATCATGGTGGCAAGGTTATTTCTACTTTTACTACCCCTTTAGAGCCTTGTTCTATTTTATTTGTTGAACTTAAAGGCATTCAAACATGGAATTTCCATTTGTTTACAACAAGGTTTTCATAAGATTTGGTTTGAAGTTGATGCTCTCCATTTTTTAGATTTACTTAAATCTAATTCGCAGGTTAATGCTGATGTGTTCTATTTGCTTAATCATACTAGGAGTCTTCTTGCTAACCTAGCTTTTCAAATTTCTTATATTTATAGGGAAGGAAATTGTTGTCCTCATTTTATGACCAAGTCTTCTTGTTTGCAAATGCTTTCTAATGATGACATACCTTTCCTTTTAAGGGGTCTTGTGAATCTAGATAAAACTGGATTGCCTTACCTTAGAGGATTTTAGCTTTTCCTTCTTCCTTTGGGGATTTGATTTCTCTATGGTGGTGTTTTTTCTTATAACGGTTATTTCCTTTGCTAGTTTGCTCTTGAGTTTTCTCTTCACCTAAATCTATTTTTATTCTCCAGTATGAGTTCTTCCTATCTTTTGGATTGGTTGGGGTTTTTTTTTTGGATTTCTACTGTAGTTTTTGGTTTCTAGTTTATTTTATCTCCCACACTGGTGGATGTGTTTGTACCAGTGGAGGCTATTGGGTTTTGCTTGTGTTTTGATTGGTGTGGTTCTCTTTATTGGTTAGATCTCTCAACAGCTAAGTTTGTTTGTCTTGGACTTTCGGGTTGGTTGGTTGATGGTGTTGTCTAGATGTGGGTTTTTTCCCTTACTGGGTGTTGCTCACTGATGATTTGTTAACTACCTTTCGTTCTAGCTCTCTTTTCTGGTGGTCATTTTTATGAGTTTTCTAGAATGGTTGTTCAATGGCTAGATGACTTGTCACCTAGTTATTTGCTGATTAGGGTGGTTATTCATGGTTCTTTTGGTTGTCCATTCTCTCATGAGTTTCACCCTTCTCACCTACTCTTGTCCTTTTAGGTTTTTGGTGTGCTATTTGGGGTGTGGGTTTCTTGGTTGGGGTTTGATAATCGATTGTGGCTTTTAGTAGCCATGTTTATGTGGTTATTACCCATGCTACTAAGAGGGATTGGGTGCCCTTGAGGGCTATTTGCTGCTTTGTTATAGCTTGGAGAACTTTTTTTCTACAGCTTTTTACCCTTACTTTAATTTTGTTTTGGATGAGTTTGAGGATGGACGTTATTGGATCATTATATCTTTGAATATGAGTTTGTCCTCCCCCTATATTACTAAGGTTTTGGCTTTGATTTTTATTTTGAATAGGTAGGTTGAAGACTACTAGTGGGCTATTTTTTGGCCTTGGGTGCTGGTAGTTCTGTTGGGTTTTTATTTTGTTGCAGTTTCTATTTGTTGGATGGTATTTGGTCCTAATGGGCATTTTCTTTTTCTATCATTGGCTGTTGTCTCTATCTTTCTAGACTGGATTCTCCTTTCCTTAGATTAGGATTAGTGGCTACTGACTATTTCTATCCTCAGGGATATTTTTTATGTTTATGACTGGATGACTATTGTTGGTTTTTTTATTGATGGTTCTGGGTTTCATGACTTGTATCCTGGGCTATTATGGTGGCTTGCAGAGTGGTCTTCCTTGTTGGTTGCTTGGTTTGGTTGTTCTAGTTGATTGGGTTTGTTAAAGGAGTATTTTTTTTGGTTTAATTCTCTTGCTCCTTTGGAGACTGCTAGGAACCCCTGCTTATCTTTCTATCATTCTTTTGGTTTCTTCATGCTGGGATTTTTTGTTCTGGGATGTGGCTAAACCTTTCCCCTTTCCTGTTTGGATGGTTGCCTTGCTGCCTAACCCTCTTGCTATTAGTCTTGCTATTAGATTGACTATTATTGCTTTGGGCTCTTTGCAAGTCCTTTTAATGGAGGATCCTACCACCTATGTGTTTCCTTTTTTCCTTTGTCTTGTCTCTGTTTAGTGCTTTTTCTCATATTCTGATGTTTGTTCCAAGTGATTTTGTTGACCATTCTTGGTGGTGGCTTTGGTGGTGCTCCCTCTAGTTTGGTGTTATCCTGATGGTTTACCTCCTTATATATTATAAAGAACTTAATATCTCTGAGTGCTGGGTGTTTGGAGGTTATATTTGCTGTTTGAAGTTTTATGTAGGTTCATGTGATGATCGTCCTTAGATAAGATGCTACAAGAGGTATGCTGGTGATGATGGCCTTGATGTTTCCCACTCTTTCATCTTTTGGCTGGTAGCGCTATATGTAATTGTAACCCTTCACTTGAAGTCTGGATGCTTTCATATAGTGTTGCTCCTTAAGACGATTGTAACTATGCCTGAGCCTTTTCTTTATCTTATTCATTTTTTATGCTCTTACTCTTTATGCTTCATTACTTATTTGATTATTTGTACTCATCCCTTCAAAAGCATGTTGCAAATCTCTTTCACAAGTTGGGAGACTATTGATGGTGATCGGTGTTTCAAAAGGAGCCAGGAAGTTTGTCCGCTACATGGACTTTCTTTTGTGGATTACTATTTATTTTCCTTTGCTTGGTTTCATTAAATATTGTATTAGTTAGGCTTATCTCTTTAGACTTTTTTAGTATTTAGCTTAGAGATTTGCCCCCTCTAAGGACTTTGTACCTTTTCTTTGTGGCAATAGAATTTTCCTAATTTCCCTAAAAAAAAACCCTAAATCCTAAACCTAAAACCCTAAACCCTAAAATCCTAAACCCTAAACCTAAAACACTAAACCCTAAACCTAAACCCTAAACCTAAACCCTAAAACCTACAACTCTAAACCCTAAACCCCAAACCTCAACCCAAAACACTAAACCTTAAACCCTAACCCTAAACCTTAAAAACCTAAAAACCTATACCTAGGCTAAATAAAACTTACAAAAATAAATAAATAAACATAAACCTAAATAAAATTAAAAAATAAAATAAAATAAAAACATAAACCTAAACCTAAACATAAAAAATAAAAAAATAAAAAATAAAACTAAAATAAAATAAAATAAATAAAAACCTACAATAAACTAAAAAGTAAAATAAACCTAAAAATAAAAAAACCTAAATAAAATAAAAAACTAAATAAAAAATAAAATAAAAAAACTAAACATGAAATAAAATAAAATAATTTAAAATAAAAAAACAAATAAAACCTAAACCTAAAATAAATAAAAAAAAATTAAACCTAAACCCAAAACTAAAAAAAAAAAATCTAAACCTTAAATAAACAAAATAAAATAATCCTAAACTTAAGCTAAAATAAATAAAACCTAAACCTAAAACTAAAATAAACTAAACCTAAATCCTAAACTAAATAAAAGAAAATAAACTAAAAATAAACCTAAATCTAAACTAAAAAATAATACCTAAAAGTGAACCTTAATTAAAAACATAAAGCCTAAACATAAAAAGATAAAATGAAAACCTAAACCTAAAAATAGAAAATAAAACCTAAACCTAAAAAAAAATCTAACCTAAAAATTAAACATAAACCTAACCCGAAACCTAAAAAATTAACTAAAATAAATAAATCTAAAAAAAATAAATGAAACTAAATAAAAATAAAAATAAATTTAAATAAAAATTAAAATTAAAATAAACTAAATAAATGTAAACCTACTAGTTTACTTAATTTAAAAAAAATAATACAAAAAACAAAACCTTAAACCCTAAATGTCAAACTCCAAAACCCAAAATCCTACACCCGAAAACCCTAAATTATAAACCCTAAACCCTAAAATCGACAACCCTAAACCCAAAAATCTAAACCCTAAACTCTAAACCCTCAACCCTAAACCCTAAAAACCTAAAAATTTAAACCTAAACAAATAAACTAAAAATAAAATAAATAAAACCAAAACCAAAAATAAAATAAATAAATAAACCAAATCTAAAATAAAATAAAAACCAACACCTAAACCTAAAAGTAAAAAAATAAAACCTAAACCTAAAAAACAAAATAAAAATAAAACTCAACTAAAAAATAAACCTAAACCTAAAACTAAACCTAAAAAATAAAGTAAAATAAAAATCTAAACTAAAATAAGTAAACCTAAAATAATAAAACTAAACTAAATAAAGATAAAAAATAAACCTAAATAAAATAAAAATTAAATAAATTAAAATAAAATAAATTAAATAAATAAAAAATAAACTAAAAAGACCTAAACCTACTGGTTTACTTAATTTTTTTTATAAAAAACCTAAACCCTAAATCTTAAACCCTAAACCATAAACCCTAAAACTAACCCTAAACCCTAAACACTAATCCTACAACCTAAACCCAACCTAACCTTAACCTAAACCTTAAACCCTAAACCCCAAAGCCTAACCCTAAACTTTATACCCTAAAAAGCATAAACCCTAAAACCTAAACCTAAACCCTAAACCTTAACCTCTAAACCCAAAACCCAAAACCCTAACCACAAAACCCTAAACATAATCCTAAAGTAACTAAATATATGATAAAATGATCCTAAACCCTAAAACCAAATAAACCTAAACCTAAACCTAAACCCAAAGAATGGGCATAACCATGATGGCATGATCATCAACGTCAACTAGGCTCAGTCTAGATTAGGCAGTGGAGGTGAAGGCGGATGCGACGATTATCACAGTGGTGGTGGGGGTTCTGGAGGTGGTGAGGCCGGGTTATGGATGTCAAGGAGGAAACATCCATGGTGGTGGTGGAGGGAAATATCGGGACATGATAATCCCACTACTGAGGTCGGGGTGGTTCGATGGGAGAAATCAAGAACGGCCAATCTTATGGAATTGTTTACACTAAAGATGATTCTAGTTATCTAGAGTTTTTGACTTGCTCTATGCGTGCTCATTTTTATCAATTTTGTTGCTTGTGCCTTAGAAAACTTAGTGTTGAAAAGAAGAAATGTTAAATCTGAATTTATTCTCTATTTAAAAAAAACTAAAAACCATGAAACATAAACTAAAACCTGAACCCTACACCAAAACCAAAACTCTAAACCTTAAACCTTAAAATTAAAAAATTAAAAAACCCTAACCCTAAACCCTAAACCCTAAAACTAACCCTAAACCCTAAAACCTAAACTTAAACCTATAGTCCTAAACACTAAAACATAAACCCAAAACCCAAAACCCTAAAGCCTAAACACTAAACCCTAAACCCTAAATCCTAAACCCTAAACCCTTAAAAAAAAATCCTAACACACTTAAACCCTAAACCTAAACTACAACCTAAACCCTCCTAAAACCCAAAACCCTAAACCCCAATCCAAACCCTAAACCCTAAACCTAAACCCCAAACCTAAACCCTAAAACCCTAAACCTAAAGCCTAAACACTAAACCTAAACCCTAAACCCTAAACCATAAACCATAACCCTCCTAAACCATAAAACCTAAACCTAAAACCTAAACCCTAAATAAACCCTAAAACCTAAAACTTAAACCTAAAAAATAAAAAATAAACTCAACTAAAAAATAGTAAATAACCTACTACAATAAATAAACCTAAAATAAACTAAATAAAAATAAAATAAATAAATAAAATAAATAAATAAAAATAAATAAATAAATATAATGAAGACCTAAACCTATTTTAATTTAAAACCCTAAACTTAAACCTTAATCCTAAACTACTAAAACCAACTATAAACTAACCATAAACCTATAACCCTAAACACTAAACCCTAAACCCTAATCCCCTAAGCCCTAAAATACCCTAAACCCTAAATCCTAAACTCTAAACCTTAAGCCCTACCCTAACCCTAAATCTTAAACCATAAACCCTAAAACCTAAAACATTAAATGCTAAACTAACCCTAGGCCCTAGACACTAAAAACTCCTAAACATTAAAGCCTAAATCCTAAACCCTAAATCCTAAACTAACCCTAAACCTAAACCATAAAAACCCTAAACCTAAAGCCTAAACACTAAACCTAAAACCCAAAACATTAAACCCTAACCCTTAACCCTAAAAGCCTAAATCCTGAAACCCCAAAACCCTAAAAACCTAAAAACCTAAACCTAAACTAAATAAAACCTACAAAAAAGAAACCTAAACTAAATAAAACCTACAAAAAAGAAACCTAAACCCAAATAAAATTAAAAACTATAATAAAATAAAACCAAAACTAAAACCTAAACCTAAACCTAAAAAAAAAATAATAATAAAAAATAAAAACTAAACTAAAATAAAATAAATAAAAACCTAAACTAAATTAAATAAAAAAACCTAAATAAAATAAACAAAACCTAAAATAAAAATAAAATAAACCTAAAATAAAATTAACTAAAAATTAAATAAAAACCTAAACCTAAAAAATAAACCTATAAATAAAACTTATAAATAAATAAAAAAATAAAACCTAAACCCTAAACTAAAAAAAAAACCTAAACCTAAAATAAAATTAAATAAACATAAACCTAAACTAAAATAAACTAAACTAAAATAAATTAAACTTAAACCTAAACATAAAAAAACTAAACCTAAACCTAAACCTTAAATAAAATTAAATAAACTAAAAATAAACATAAACCTAAATTAAAATTAAAGAATCTAAAAATTAACCTAAAATAAAAACCTAAACCCAAACCTAAAATAATAAAATAAAAACCTAAACCTAAACCTAAAAATAAAAAATAAAAACTAAACCTAAAATTAAAATAAAAATAAATCTAAAATAAAAAATAAACATAAACCTAAACCTAAACCTAAAAAATAAACTAAAATAAAAATCCTAAACTAAAATAAATAGATTTAAAATAAATAACACAAACTAAATAAAAATAAAAATTAAACCTAAATAAAAATATAAAATAAAATAAAATAAAATAAATAAAAATTAAACTAATTAAACCTAAACTACCAGTTTACTTAATTTTTTTTTAAAAAACCTTTAAACCCTAAACCATAAACCCTAAATCATAAACCCTAAACCCTAAACCCTAAAATTTAAACCCTAAACCCTAAAACTAACCCAAAACTTACAACCTGAAACCCTAAACTCTAAACCTTAAATCCTAAAAAACCTTAAACCCAAAACCCTAACTCTAAACCTAAACACAAAAAAGCATAAACCCTAAAACTCTAAACCTAAAACCTAAACCCTAAACCTAAACCCAACCCTAAACCCCAAAACCCTAAACCTAAAGTAACTAAATAAATTTAAAAAAGAAATAAACCTTAAAACCAAATAAACCCTAAGAATGGATGAAACCTTGACAACAAGAACATCACAACCGTGCTCGCCTAAATCTAAATGGAGCAAAGGCAAGGAGGTGGGGCAACAGTGGCGTGGGGATCTGGAGGTGCTGGTGGATATGGAGGTGCTGGTCGGAGCAATGGTGATTATGGAAGCAGGAAGAGCGATGGAAGTTACAATTATGGTGGTGGCCGAGGGAGAGGTCAGGGATATAATGATGGATGGCACTACTCGAGAGGTCGGGGTGGTTCTGATGAGAACTAGAGACCGATCTGATCAGCTACTTATGGAACTCTGTCTTTACACTAGAGATGATTATAGTTATTTAGGGCTTTCGATTTGCTCTATGCATGTTCATTTTTTATCTATATCATCAGTTATGTCTTAGAAAATTTGGTGTGTTACTTGGTTAATAAAATTGAAAAGAAGAAATATTGAATCTGAATTTGTTCTCTATTAAAAAAAAACCAAAAATCCTAAACCCTAAACTAAAACTTGAACCCTAGACCAAAAGGTGAAATCATAAATCCTAAAACCCTAAACGCTAAACCCTAAACCCTAAACCCTAAGCCCTAAAACCCTAAACCCTAAACCTAAAACCCTAAAACCTAAAACCTAAACCCTAAACCCTAAACCCTAAACTCCAAACCATAAACCCTAAACCCTCAACAAACCTTAAACCGTAATCCATAAACACTAAACCCTAAAAAGCTAAAAAACCTAAACCTCAACTAAATAAAACCTAAAAATAAAATAAATAAATAAATGTAAACCCTAAATTAAAAATTAAAAATCTAAACCTAAAATAAAATAAAATAAACCTAAACCTAAACTAAAATAAGCAAAATAAAAATAAATAAAACCTAAACCTAAACCTAAAATAAACTAAACCTAAACCTAAACCTAAACCCTAAATAAAATTAAGTAAACAAAAAATAAACCTAAACCTAAAATAAAAAATAAAACCTAAAAATTAACATAAAACCAAAACCTAAAAAAATAAAATAGAAACCTAAACCTAAACCTAAACCTAAAAATAAAAAATAAACCTAAACCTAAAAAATAAAATAAAAATAAAAATAAAGCTCAACTAAAAAATAAACATAAACCTAAACCTAAAAATTAAACAAAAATAAAAAACCTAAATGAAAATAAATAAACTAAATTGAATAAAAATAAAAATAAACCTAAATAAAAATAAAATAAATTAAAATAAATAAAAAATAAACTAAATAAACCTATGCATGTTGATTTACTTAATTTTTTTTAAATAAAATCCTTAAATTTTAAACCATAAACCCTAAACCTGCAACCTAAACCTACAACCTTAAACCCTAAACCATAAACCCTATACCCTAAACTAACCCTAAGCCCAAAACCTAAACCCTAAACCCTAAACTCTAAACCTTAAACTAACCCTAAGCCCAAAACCAAAACCCTAAACCCTAAACCCTAAACCTTAAACCTAACCCTAACCCTAACCCTAACCCTAACCTTAACCCTAACCCTAACCTAACCCCGCAGCGCTCTCTGGCGAATATGTTTTTTCTTCATTCTGAATCTTGTTTCCTTGCAGTTTGATTGATTTTCCTCCATTTTTGATCAGCTTTTTATTATTTTTCCTCTGTTTAGCTAAGCGCGTGATACTCCTGTGGTCTTGTTGATGGTTGCGGTTCCTTTGGCCGCGCAACCGAGTAGTTCCTTCATGGAGGCGGTGGCTAGGGCATCTAATTCAATGGGATTATGGATCCGAAAGCTCCTTCTACTTTACCTACAGTTAAATCCTTTAAGGAAGCTCTCTCTGGTAAGAGCCTTTCCCCTACTAATTTGATGAATTTGATATCAACCTCATTTCGTGGCATCCCTACGATTATGTGCTCAAATAATGATGTTGAGAAGCTGGCTAAGCCTTACGAATTCACTTTAGTTGATAAATTTACTTTATGGTGGCCTAATCAGGATAATATTTGATCTTTTTTTCATAATCTTAAGCTTTTAGGTCCATTTTCTATGGGTTTGATTGATCCAAGGCACATTTTAATTCAGCTTACTAATGATCTAGATTATTCAAGGGTTTTCTCACGATGTTCTTATTTTGTTTTCAATTGCCAAATGTGTATTTTAAAGTGGTCGCCCCTTTTTGATTTAAAAGAGGAATCACCGATTGTTCCTGTTTGGTTGGCTTTTCCTGATATGAGAATTCACTATGTTATGCATCAAGTTCCTTTTGCTGTTGGGGCTCTTTTTGACCGACCTCTTCAAATTGATCAAGCCACCATTGTGAGATCATGACCATCTATTGCTCACATTTTTGTGGAAATTTATATCTCTTAAAAGCACCCTAAAGAAGTTTGGATAGGCTCTGAAAAGTTTGGTTACAATCAAAAAGTTGAATTTGAGAATTTTCTTGTTTTCTACTCGCATTGCAAAATTCATGGAGACTATAATTCTGAATGTTTTGTGCTACACCCTCAACTTAAAAAGAAAAACTTGATGATCCTAATCCTAATCTACCAAGATAAAGTGGGTAAATCTATTTATGTGCCTAAGGTTAATCAAAATGGGAATCTATTTCTACTTCCTTGGCACCAACTATTTTTTTAATGAAGTGCTCAATGATGATAATAACAAATTTCAATCTGGGCATGTTAAAGATATTTCTAATGTTGATCAAAATGTTGAATATGATGGTTTGAATGTCAGCCATGCTTTACATAATAATTTGCCTCCTCAATATATTATCTCTACTCAGACTACCTTGCCTCTTCTGATTGCTGAACATGAGGAGAAGCATGTGAACCTTAATAGTAATTTGAATGGAAACTTGATGATGGTGGAAAATTTGAAAAAAAATTTTGAATTTGATCATAAAATCTGTGCTCTAAATGGTTTTACAATATCTCCTTCTTCTAATCTGGAGATTGACATGCATGTTAATCCTACCTTTCAGCTTAATACTAAAATTGAGGAAGGGGAAGTTATCATTAGAAATGTTTTGATTGATTCTAGTCCCATTCTTAATACAACTAATCAGTCTCTTTCGGATGGTGATTCTTTGGACAAAAATAGACCATTTCAAACTATTTTAAAATGAAATCACTAAAAGCAAAAATGTTTTCTAATAACTCAACAAGATCTACTAGATCTAGTTCCACATCTCATAAATAACTATTTTATGTTCCTTCTTATCCCCCTATTATCTATTTTTTCTTCTTTATCTTATTTTAATTTTTCTTTATGTTTAACACGCTTATTTGGAATGTTCGAGGGATTGGGACCCTCATTGTCTATAACCATGTTAGAAGTCTCTAATGTATTAATAATATTGCTTTACTGGTTCTTATTGAACCCCTCATACATTCTTCTAAGATCAGCCATGTTGCTAGAATGCTATGTTTTAATAATTTCTTCTATAATATTAGCAATAAAATTTGGTGTTTTAGGAATAATTTAGTCAATGTATATATCCTAGATGATTTTCAGCAAGTTGTCAATGTCCATATCTCTTTGGGTGATTTCTCTTCTCTAGGCTCTTTTGTTTATGCTTCTTGTAACAGGGCTGGTAGGAACATCCTTTGGGATAATTTAAGAAATTTAGTTTCTACTGTTAACAAACCTTGGTTGGTTGGGGGCGATTTCAACACTATCCTCTCATCCTCTGAAAGAAGGGGTGGTTGTTCTCTAACATTCATTCCATGGAAGAATTTTCCAATATGATTCTTTATTGCAACCTTATTGACATTGGCTACTCAGGTTATGATTACACTTCGCATAACTCTAGACTCTAGTAATGCCTTAATAGAACTCTCTTTAACTCTCTCTGGACTAATCAATGGCCTCATACCTCCGTTGAGCATTTGAGTAGAACTTTATTCGGCCATGCTCCTCTTTTGATATCCGTTAAAAATCCCTCTACTAGACTCTCCTACTCTACCTCTTTTAGATTCCATAATATGTGGATTTAGCACATTGATTTCTTAAATGTTGTCTCCACCAACTGGATGGCCCCTCTTCACCCTGATAATTTTGTTAAGTGCATGATTCATCTTTGGTTTAAGCTTAAAAGTCTTAAACAAAACCTTGCTTGGTGGAACAAGCATCATTTTAAAAATCTCTTTGCTAATATCAAAAATATGGAATAATTGGTTTGCTATCTTGAAAATGCAATTTTGACTAATTCTTCTAAACTGAAGGATTTAAATGAAGCCATAGATAACCTGGTTACCTATCAGAATATGGAAGAAACTTATTGGTGGCAAAAGGCTGCTAGTAAACATATTGCTGATGGGGTCAAAAATACCAGATATTTCCATGCTCTTGTTCAAGAAAAGAGAGCTTTAAACTTTGTCCAAAAAATTAATAGTGATAATGGTAACTGGATCGCTGACAATAATGAGATTAAAGACTCTGCCACTAATCATTTTAGAAATTTGTTGAACAAGAGCCATACTTTAGAGGCTATCTCCAATTCTCATTTGATTCCCTTAACAATCACTAGTGATGACAATCACTTGCTTACTATGGTCCCTCAGAAGTAGAGATTGGTCAAATTCTTAATAACATGAACATTGATTCTACTGCTGGCCCAGAGGGCTATATAACTCAATTTTTTCAGCATTGTTGGCCTGTTATTAAGTATGATTTAGTTAACATTGTGATTGATTTCTTTAATGGTAATCCTATTCCTAGATATTTCTCTAGCACATCCATTGTCCTTATACCCAAAATTAATAATCTTAAGTGCTGGGGTGACTTCAGACCTATCAGTCTATGCACTTTTTTTTTCATAAACTCATTGCTAAATTGCTCACCAACAGAATTAGTCCCTCCTCCAAAAAATTAGTTTGCTCAACCAAACTGGTTTTGTTAGAGGTAGAGCTATATCTGATTAGATTCTTCTTACCCCAGAGCTGATTCATGATTTGGATGCCTCTAATAGAGGTGGTAACATCCTTTTCAAATTGGATATCTCTAAAGCTTTTGATAACATCTCTTGGAGCCTTAATGACCTCTTCAATAATAATCCAAGCATGTTTTTTAGAACTCTAGGTGGTATTCTTATCTCCCGTCTTAGTTTTCCTGATGATTTCATTATCTTTTGCAATGCTTCCATTCACCACATTAAAAACATTAAAAACTTCTAAAATAAATTTGGGAAGGAAAGTGGTCTTTCTATTAATGAAGGCAAAAGTTGTTTCATTCTTTCCTCTAAAATCTCTAATAAAAAAATTAATCAAATCTTGAGAATCACCAACTTTCAGCAACAACACCTACCAATTAAATATCTTGGAGCTCCTCTTTATAAAGGTCAGAAAGGATCACATCTCTTTGATGAGTTAATCCAAAAAATTTATAATAAGATATCTATTTGGGAATTTCATTTACTATCCTTTGGTGGTAGACTCACTTTCCTTAAGATTTCCCTTAACTTCATGCCTTTATATCTTATCCAAACCATTGTGCCTACTAATTCTACCTTAAATAGAATTGAGCGCCTCTTTAATAAATTCTTCTGGGGCTCTAACAATTCTACTAAAAGGATGCATTGGACTTCCAGTATAAATAATGTGGCACCCTTGTTGAAGGTGGGCTTGGTTATAAGCCAATCCATGAAGCTATTACCACATTCTCTCATAAACTTTGGTGGAACTTTAGGGGCAAAAATAATCTCTGGGTTAATTTCAAGATTGTCAAGTACTGCCAGGGTAAGCATCCTCTCATCTGTCCTTACAAGGTGGGTGACTCTCATGTATGGAAAAGACTTTGTTCCATTAAATGGGAAGCTGAACCCCTTATTTCTTGGGGGTCAACTCTAGATCTTCTTTTTTTTGGCAAGACAACTGGACTAGTAGTGGCTCTATTGATGATTTATTATCTACTCACTCCACTGTTGCTATTAAAGGTTAACTCTTTACGGCTGAATAATAAATATGGAATGATACAAAGCTTGATTGTATTCCTACCTCTCTTTTACATAAATTTACTAACATCCCTATCATTTCTAACCATCCTGATCACATTCTCTTTAAGCTATCTCAAAATGGTGATTTTAACCTTAAAGATGTCTAGATTCATATTAGAGAAGCTCATGATTTCTCTAACGTGTTTTTTAAACTTTGGAATAACACTATCCCCATTTGTTATTCTATTCTTACTTGGAGAATTCTAAAGAATTTCATCCCTGTTGATTCCTTAATGTGGGGTAAAGGCTTTTATTTACCTTCAAAATGCTACTGTTGTTTTCACATTGAGACTGTGAACCATGTCTTTGTGAATGGAGCTATTGCCTCTAAACTTTGGGTTTGGTATGATGATTTTTTTAATATTGACCATTTCAATGGAACTTTATCCTTAGATCAGCTTCTTGATGTTTATTTTCAAAGAACTATTAAGGGTCACATTAAAGTGATAATTTCCATCACTCTTATATGGTTCATATGGATGGATAGAAATGATGCCAAACATCATGAGATTCCTATGAATCATAAAAGGATTATTGCTAGAATTAAAGATAAAATTCGTGCTTTATGTAATGCAAGTTTAATTACCAACACTCAACTTAAAGGATATAAATTTTTGGTCAACAAACTTGGTCTTAGCTTGCCTGATTATCCTATTTCTAAAGAAGATAAGATTGTCTATTGGATAAAGCCTCATAAAAATATTATCAAAATTAATATTGATGGCTCCGTTTCTCAAAATGCTTTTGGCTATGGTGGCATTTTTAGAAACTTTAAAGGTAATGTTACTTGTGATTTTGCCTATCCTCTTACTGCATGTTCTATTATCTTTGCTTAATTAATGGCTGTCAACAAAGCTATTGAGATTTGTTTTCAAAAAGGTTGGCTTAACATCTGGATTGAAGTGGATGCTCTCTTACTGATTGATATGTTGACCTCCACTAGGTTGGGTAATACAGATTTGTATTACCTCCTTAATCACACTAGAGCTCTTTTATCTCAAGTTTGTTTCAAAATCACTCATGTTTGGCATGAAGGTAATGCATGTGCTCATTATCTTGCTAATCTGGGTGCCAGATTAGAAGATATAACTTTCTTTGATCAGCTTAATCTTCCTAAACACTTTCATGGTTTAGCTAATTTGGACAATACTGGATTACCATATATCAGAAATTAATCTTAGTTTTATGTTTTTGATCTGTTAATGGTTTACATAATTTTCGTTGCAACTTGGTTTTTTCTATGCATTTTACTAAAACTATTACCTGGTTTTCCTATGTTGGAGGCTCTTGCTTCTGTAGCATCAGCTGTTGGTTTACTGTTAATTGTCCTCCTACTTATTGGGTATTATTATACTTATTGTTTCCCTGACTAAAGGGGGCTGTGTTACCTATTTCCCCAATCTGCTTGGTTGTGATGCCCCTTTTCCTAATATGTAGGGACGGATTGTGCTTTTTGCTTGCCATTAGGGCTGTATTACTGCACGACTGGGAATGCTTTCTATTTGTCTCTTTGCACGATTGGGATTTTTTTTGCCCTTCTTTCCTGTTGTCTCTACTAATATTGATTGCTTAGTCACTGGTCTATTTCTCCTTGATTTGAAGGGTTTATTGCTATTTCTTTTGATTCTCCTTTTGTTTCAATGCAGTAAATGTACTACCTATATTAATCTCTATTGGGCTCACTATTTGGTCTATTGTTTTGGCTACTGGGTGAATGGTTTTAAGGGTTTGCACCTTCAGCAGGCTAACTATTATGGTTGGTTTCCTGACTGTTCTTATGCTCTTTTGTTTGCTGTGTGGTTAGCCAGATTATATGTGACTTTGAAGTATGGGTCTATCTACCTTTACATTCTTCTCTTGGATCTTGTAGACTTATGCAATTATTGTTGCCATCATGCTATTATCAAGGTGATTATTAACATCTATTTGGTTGACCATGATTGGGGTTTTGCTTAAAACCTGAATGGTCTTTCGAACTACTATGTTCATCAGGATGATTATTTCTTATGGAACTATTGGTTTCTAAAGCATTTCCCTGTATCATTTTTATGGTTATCTTATATTGGAGGTTCTTGCCTTTGTTCTCCCAGCTGTTGGTTAGCTGTTTGTTGTCCTATTTCATGTTGGGTTCTATTTAAGCTGCTCTTTGGGTTTGTGTCTTTTGATTTACTTACCTGCTGGTTTGTGCTACCTTTTCCAAACCTATTGTGATAGAATGTTTATTTTGCTTTCCATCATTATTTTTTCCTTGCATGATTGGGATTGTTTCTTGACTCCCTCTCCTGTTGTCTTTTCTGATGCTGTTTGCTTAGTTACCGGTTTATTTTCCCTTGATTAGTAGGATTTTACTGTTGTTATTTGTTTTTTTATTTTCATTTTGGTTCATTGTAGTAATGGTACTGCCTACAATATCCTATGTAGGGTTCAATACTTGTTTTGTTGTTTTGGTTATTCCCAGCATGGTCTTTCGGGTTCTTATGTTCTGCAGGCTAGATATTGTGGTTATTTTGTGGCTGGTTTCTTGTTCTGTTGTTTGTTGTATGGATAACCATAATATCTATGCCATTGTGGTATGGGTCTATCTGCTGTTATATTTATCCCTTGGATATTTTATACTTGTGCAATTACTGTTTTGATCATGCTATTTATCAAGGTGATTGTTAACATCTGTATTGTTGATCTTGATTACAAACTTTTTTTCTACTGGACAAGAGCTTCATGGTGGAGATGGTTCGCTTATATGTCAATGGTTTTTTTAGTACTATGTTCAAGCTATATATTGTTTTGGTTGCCCGGCCTTTTACTGGATTGTTGTGTATTTCACCCATTATCTGGGTTTTGTGTTGGATTTACCTATTGGTTGTGTTTACTTGCCTCTACTTGATATGTATATTTTGTTGTGGTCATATTATTAATATATGGATGTGCCCAAGATTTTCATCCTGGGTTGGGATGTTGTTCGTGAATTCTCATGCTGTTGGCATTTGTTGGTGATACTTATCATAAGGATGGGTGGCATCCCTACCATTTAGAGCTATGTTGTCTTCTTTTCTATAGTGTATGTATTTTGGTATCATATTAAAAACCATATGAATTCCTCCCAATGAAAGTTGTTCCACATCAGGTATGTGGGCTATGACGGCTGGGATGATTTCACGCATTATTTTGATGGTAGTAACACTTGTGATGTAATCCTTCATTGGAAGTTTGGATGCTCATGTTTGTGGCTGCCCCAATTTTTTGTGACCTGTTTGGCCCATTCACTCACTCTAAACCTCTCATACTATTCTGCTTTTACTTTTACCTTAAATCCTAAACCCTAAACCCTAGAAACCCTAAAGCCTAAAACCTAAACATGAAACTAACCCTAAACTCTAAACCCTAAACCCTAAACCCTAAACCCTAAACTCTAAAACCCTAAACCCTAAAACCCTAAACCCTAAACCCTAAAAGCATAAACCTTAAAACCCTAAACCTTATGTCCTAAACCTAAACCCTAACCCTAAACCCAAAACCCTAAATCAAATCCTAAAGTAACTAAATAAATTTAAAAATGAACCTAAACCTTAAAACTTAATAAACCTAAACCCTATGAATGGGCAGAACCTTGTTGGTAGGAACATCACCATCAACAAGGCTTAGTCTAGACAAGGCAGTGGAGGTGAAGGCGGAGGCGACATTATCATAGTTACGATGGAGGATTTGGAGGTGTTGGTGGATATAAAGGTGGTGGTTGGCGTAGTGGTGGTTATGGAGGCGGGAGGAACAATGGAGGTTATGATCAAGGTGATGGCGGAGGGAGAGATCGGAATATGATGGTGGATCATGCTACTCGAGAAGCCGGGGTGGTTTTGACGGGAACTAGAGCTACTAAAGAATGACTTAATCCAACTTATTGCTTATGAAAGCATGTCTTTACAGATGAGACGGTTCTAGTTATCTAGGGTTTTTGATTTGATCTATGTGTGCTCATTTTTTATCTACATCATCACTTGTGTCTTAGAAAACTTGGTGTGTTACTTCGTTGATGAAATCAAAATGAAGAAATGTTGAATATGAATTTATTCTTTGTTTAAAAATAATAATACCAAAAACCCTAAATCCTTAACTAAAACATCAACACCAGACCATAAACTCTAAACCCTAAAACCAAAACCCTAAATCTTAAACCTCAACCCTAAATCCAAACCCTAAACCCTAACCCTAAACCATAAACTCTGAACCTACATCCCTAAACCCTAAACCCTAAACCCTGAATCCTAAATCCTAAACCCTAAACCCTAAAACTTACAACCGTGAACCCTGAACCTTAAATCCCAAACCCTAAATCCTAAACCCTAAAAACCTAAAAACCTAAACCTAAGCTAAATAAATCCTAAAAATATAATAAATAAATAAATAAAACCTAAACCTAAATAAAATAAAATAAAATAAAAACATAAACTAAAACCTAAACCTAAACCTAAACCTAAACCTAAATGTAAAAATAAAATAAAATAAAAATAAAAGCTAAACTAAAATAAAATAAATAAAACCTAAATTAAACTAAAAAATAAAATAAGACTAAAAAAACCTAAATAAAATAAAACTAAATGTAAAATAAAAATAAAATAAACCTAAAATAAAATAAAATAAAATAATAACTAAATAAAACCTAAACCTAAAAAAATAAACCTAAAAATTGAAAAAAAAATAAAACCTAAACCCTAAACTAAAAAAAAAACATAAACCCAAAATAAATATAATTAAATAAACCTAAATTAAAATAAACTAAACTAAAATAAATTAAACATAAACCTAAACCTAAAATAAACTAAACCTAAACCCTAAACTAAATAAAATAAAATAAACTAAAAAAAACTATACCTAAACTTGAAAAAACAAAATAAAGACCTAAACCTAAACCTAAAATAAAAAATAAAACATAAACCTAAAAAAAATTAAAATAAAAATAAACTAAAAAATAAACATAAACCTAAACCTAAACCTAAAAAATAAACTAAATAAAAAACCTAAACTAAAATAAATAAACTAAACTAAATAAAAATAAAAAATAAAATAAACTAAACTAAATAAAAAATAAACTAAATAAACCTAAAACTACCGGTTTACTTAATCAAAAAAGAAACCCTAAACCCTAAAACTAACCCTAAACCTTGAAACTAACCCTAAACCCTAAAAATCCCTAAACATTAAACCCTAAACCCAAAACTAACCCTAAAACCTAAACCCTAAACCCTAACCATAACCTGAATCCTAACTCTAAACCCTAAACTCTAACCCTAACGTTAACCCTAAACCTTAAAACTAAACTTAAAGTAGCAACATAAATTAAAAAATAAACCTAAACCCTAAAACCAAATAAACCTAAACCGTAAGAATGGGCAGGACCTTGATGGCAATAACATCACCATCAACCAAGCTTAGTCTAGATCTAGCGGTGGAGGCTGCGGTTATCGCAGGGCGGTGGGAGATCTAGAGGTGCTACTGGATATGGAGGTGGTGGTTAGAGTAGTGGTGGTTATGGAGGTGGGAGGAGTGATGGAGGTTACAGCCACAGTGGCGGTGGAGGGATAGATCTGAGATATGATGGCGGATCACACTACTCAAGAGGCCAGGGTGGTTCTGATGAAATTGAAGAACGACCGATCTGATCTACTGCTTATGGAATTGTGTCTTTATAATAGAAACGGTTCTACTTATCTATGATTTTTGATTTTCTCTATGGGTGCTCATTTTTTATCTATGTCATCATTTGTGTCTTAGAAAACTTGGGGTGCAACTTGGTCGATGAAATCGAAAAGAAGAAATGTTGAATCAATTTATTCTCTATTAAAAAAACCTTAAACCCTAAACTAAAACTTAAACCCTAAACCCTAAATCCTAAACTAACCCAAAATCCAAAACCCTAAACAGCTAAAAACTTAAACCTAAACTAAATAAATCCTAAAACTAAAATAAATAAATAAATCTAAACCAAAATAAAATAAAAACATAAACTAAAACCTAAACATGAACTTAAACCTAAACGTAAACCTAAATAGAAAATAAAATAAAAAATAAAAACTAAGCTAAAAATAAATAAATAAAAACCTAAACTAAACTAAAAATAAAAACCTAAATAAAATAAAAACTAAACGTAAAATAAAAATAAAAGAAACCTAAAATAAAATAAAATAAAAATTAAATAAAAACCTAAACCTAAAAAATTAACCAAAAAATAAAACTTGAAAGTGAAAATAAAATAAAAACTAAACCCTAAACTTAAAAAAACTTAAACCTAAAATAAAAATAAAATAAACAAAATAAAATGAAACTAAGCCTAAACTAAAATAAACTATACTAAAATAAATAAAACCTAAACCTAAACCTTAATAAAAATATACTTAAACCTAAACCTAAAATAAATAAAATAAAATAAAAAAAAATAAAACTAAACCTAAACTAAAAAAAATAAAACCTAAAATAAACTTAAAATAAAACCTAAAACCTAAACCAAAAAATATAATAAAAAAAACCCAACCTAAACCTAAAATTAAAAATAAAACCTAATCCTAAAAAATAAAATAAAATAAAATTCAACTAAAAAATAAACCTAAACCTAAAAAAATAAACTAAAATAGAAAACATAAACTAAAATAAATAAACTAAATTAAATAATAATAAAAATAAACCTATATAAAAATAAAAATAAATTAACCTAAATAAAATAACAAATAAACTAATTAAACCAAAACTTACGAGTTTATTTAATTTAATAAAAAAACCTCAACCCAAAATCCTAAACCTTAAACCCTTACCCTAAACCCTAAAACTAACCTTAAACCCTAAACCTAACCCTAAACCCTAAAACCCTAAACACTAAACCATAAATCGTAACCCTAAACCCTAAATAAATCTAAATCCTAAACTTAAACCCTAACCCAAACTCTAAACCCTAAACCCTAAACCCTAAACTCCTAAAACCTAAACCCTAAACTCCTAAACCTAAACCCTAAACTAAAACTAACCCTAAACCTAAAACCTAAACTAAAACCTAAAACCTAAAACCCTAAACCATAAACCCTAAACTAACATTAAACCCTAAACTCTAAATCCTAAACCCGATAACCCTAAACCCTAAACCCTAGATCGAAGACCCTAAACCCTAAATCGAAGACCCTAAACCCTAAAACCCTAAACCCTAAACACCAAACTCAAAAAACCTTAAACCTAAAGCATAAACACTAAACCCTAAATTAACCCAAATCCCTAAACCCTAAAGCCTAAAGCCTGAAAACTAAACCCCAAATCGTACACCCTAAACACCTAAAGCAAGACTAAATAAAACTTAAAAATAAAATAAATTAAAAAGCCTAAACCTAAATATAATAAAATAAAAAAATAAAAACCTAAACTAAAACCTAAACATAAATAAAATAAATTTAAAAAATAAAAACCTAAAGTAAAGCCTAAACCTAAACCTAAAAATAAAATAAAATAAAAAATAAAAATAAACTAAAATAAAATAAATAAAAAGCTAAACTAAACTAATAAATAAAAAACCTAAATAAAATAAAAAATAAAAATAAAATAAACCTAAAATAAAATAAAATAAAACTAAATAAAAACATAAACCTAAAAATAAAACTAGAAAGTAAATAAAAAATAAAACCTAAATCCTAAACATAAAATAAGAATAAAATAAATAAAATAAAATAAACCTAAACCTAAACTAAAATAAACTAAACCCAAACCTAAACCTAAACTAAATAAAATAAAATAAACTAAAAATAAACCTAAACCTAAACTAAAAAATAAAAGATAAAAATAAACTTAAAATAAAAACCTAAGACCTAAACCTTAAAAAGTAAAATAAAAACCTAAACCTAAACCAAAAAATAAAAAATAAAACCTAAAACAAAAAAATAAAATAAAAGTAAAACTCAACTAAAAAATAAACCTAAACCTAAAAAAATTAACAAAAATAAAATACCTAAACTAAAATAAATAAACCTAAAATAATTAAACTAAACTAAATAAAAAAATCTAAAGAAAAATTAAAAATAAATTAAACTAATATAAATAACAAATAATGTAAATAAACTTAAACCTACCAGTTTACTAATTTAATTTAAAAAAATAGCACTGAACCCTAAACAATAAACCCTAAAGCCTTAAACCTAAACCCTTATCCCTAATCCCTAAATTATAAAACTAACCTAAACCCTAAACCCTAAAAAATCCTAAACCCTAAACCCTAACCCTAACCCTAAACCATAAAACCTCAATTCTAAACCCTAAACCCTTAAATGCAAAATTATAAATCCTAAATTAACCATAAACCCTAATCCCTTAACCCTAAAAACCCTTAACCCTAAACCCTAAACCATAAACCCTAAACCCTAAACCCTAAACTAACCCTAAACCTAAGCTAACCCTAAACCCTAAACCCTAAACCTTAAATACCATAAAGCTTAAACACTAAACCTTAAACCCTGAACCCCAAACCCAAACTAAACCCTAAACCCAAAAACCATAAATCATAAAACCCTAAATCCTAAACCAAGAAGACCTAAAAACTTAAACCTAAATTAAATAAAACCTAAAAATAAAATAAATAAAAAAATCTAGACCTAAATAAAATATAATAATAAAATAATAAAATAAAATAAAAATCAAAACTAAAACCTAAAGCAAAAGCTAAACATAAAAATAAAATAAAATAAACTAAAAAAAATAAAATAAATTAAATTAAATAAAAATGCAAATAAACTAAAAAATAAAATAAACCTAAGATTAAAAAACCTAAATAAAATAAAAACTAAACATAAAATAAAATATATAAAAACATAAATAAACTAAAAAAATAAACCTAAGATTATAAAACCTAAACAAAATAAAAAATAAACATAAAATAAAATATAAACCTGAAATAAAATTAAATAAAAAAAATAAAAACCTAAACCAAAAAAAATAAATGTTAAAATAAAACCTAAATATAAATAAAAAATAAAACATAAACCCTAAACTAAAAAAAACATAAACCTACAAAAAAATTAAAATAGTAAAATAAACCTAAACCTAAAATAAACTAAAACTAAAATAAATAAAACCAAACGTAATCCTAAAATAAATTAAACCTAAACTTACAACAACACTTAATAAAATAAACTAAAATAAAAACCTAAAACATAAAAAATAAAATAAAATAAAAACCTAAACTTAAACCTAAAAAATAAAAAATAAAAACCTAAACCTAAAATAAAAAATAAACCCTAAACCTAAAATTAAAAATAAAAATATAACTCATCTAAAAAATAAAATTAAACCTATACCTAAACCTAGAAAATAAACTAAAATAAAAAACCTCAACTAAAATAAATAAACTTAAAATAAATAAACTAAACTAAATAAAAATAAAAAATAAGCCTAAATAAAAAAAGTAAAATAAATAAAACATAAACTAAATAAATGTAAACCTACCAGTTTACATAATTTTAAAAAACAATACCTAAACCCTAAACCCTAAACTCTAAATCTACAACCCTAAACCCTAAACCCTAAACCCTAAACCTTAACCCTAAATGCTAAACCCTAAATGCATAAACCCTAAAACCTAAACCCTAAACCCTAAACCCTAAACCCTAAACCCTAACCCTAACCCTAAACCCTAAACCCTAAACTCGAAACCTTAAACCTGAACCTAAAGTAACTAAATAAATTAAAAAATAAACCTAAACCCTAAAACCTAATAAACCTAAACTTAAACCCTAAGAATGTGCAAAATCTTGATGATAGAAAATCATCATCAACTAGGCTCATTCTAGATTTGGTGGTGTAGGCAAAGGCAGAGGCGACGTTTATCACATGGTGGTGGGGGATCTGGAGGTGCTAGTTGATATGGAGGAGGTGGTCTCAGAGGAGTGGTGGTTATGGAGGTGGGAGGAGCGATGGAGGTTACAGCCATGGTGGCAGCGGAGGGAGAGATTTGGGATATGATTGTGGATCTCGCTACTACTCGAGAGGCTGGGGCAGTTCTGATGGGAACAAGAGAAATTAAAGAAAGGTTGATTCGATCTACTGCTTATGGAACTATGTCTTTAAAGTAGAGATGGTTCAATTATCTAAGGCTTTTGATTTGCTCTATGCCTGCTAATTTTTTATCTATGTCATCGCTTATGTCTTAGAAAACTTGGTGTGTTACTTGGTTGACAAATCAAAAAGAAGAAATGTTGAATATGAATTTGTTCTATGTTAAAAAAAAATCAAAAACCTTAAAGGCTAAACTAAAACCTAAACCCTAAACCCTAAAAAGCTCTAAACCCTAAACCCAAAACCCCATACTAACCTAATACCCTAAACCCCAAATTGAAAACACTAAACTCGAATCCCTAATTCCTAACCCTAACCCTAAACCCTAAAACTTAAACACTAAACCCTAAAACCCTAAAACCCTAAACCCTAAACCATAAATTAACTTTAAATTGTAAAAACCCTAAACCCTAAACCATAAACTCTAAACCCTAAACCCAAACCCTAAAACCTAAACCATAAAACCTTAAACCCTAAAACCTTAAACCCTAAACCCTAAACCCTAAAAACCTTAAAATCTAAACCTAAACTAATTAAAACCTAAAAATAAAATAAATAAAAAAACCTAAGCCAAAATAAAATAAAAAAATAAAATAAAATAAAACCTAAACTAAAACCTAAACCTAAACCTAAAAATAAAATAAAATAAACTAATAAAATAAATAAAACCTAAACTAAACAAAAAATAAAATAAACCTAAGAATAAAAAACCAAAATAGAATAAAAACTAAATGTAAAATAAAAATAAAATAATACTAAAATAAAATAAAATTAAACTAAATAAAAATCAAAAGCCAAAAAATAAACCTAAAAATAAAAATTAAAACCTAAACCCAAAATGAAAAAGAAAATCTAAACCTAAAGTAAAAAACAAAATAAATAAAATAAAATAAACCAAAATCTAAACAAAAATAAACTAAACTAAAATAAATAAAACCTAAACTTAAAAAAAACTAAACTTAAACCCTAAATGAGATAAAATAATATAAACTAAAAAATAAATCTAAACCTAAAATAAAAAAATAAAATGTAAAAATAAACCTAAAATAAAAAAATAAAATGTAAAAATAAACCTAAAATTATAACATAAAACATAAACCTACAAAAATAAAATAAAACCTAAACCTAAAATTAAAAATTAAAAATAAAACCAAAACCTAAATAAAAAAAAATAAAACTAAACTAAAAAATAAATAGAAACCTAAACCTAAACTAAAAAAAATAAACTAAATTAAATAACCTAAAATAAATAAAATAAACTAAATAAAATTAAAATTAAATAAAAAATAAAAAAAATAAAATAAACTAAATTAAATAAAAATAAACTAAATAATCCTGGACTGGGTTTACTTAATTTTTAAAATCCTAAACCCTAAACCATGATCTTCCTAGGCAAAACAAACAACCTAGGCACTGACCTTACACTGATCTGAGCCACAGGCACTAGTGTGCCTAAAGGCAAGTCTAGGCCCTACTGACCACAAACCCTGGGCCTTGATCTAAGCCCTGACCCACCTGGGCCACGGACCCTAAATCTTGGGCCCAGGTTAAGCCACTGAGCCCTGGCTCAAAACCCAAACTAGGCCACTGAGTCCAGACCCCACTTGACAGCAGGCCCTGGGTTGGGTGGGCACAGGCCACTGGGCCTGGGCCCTGGGCCCCTGAACTGGGCCCTGGGCTACCACTGACATGGGCCCTGGGCCCTGACTAACCCTGGGCCAGCCCAATTCTGGATCACAGGCTGACCCTGGGCCCAGGACTGAGAGGCCTGGCCACTGAGGATAGGCCACTGGGCCCAACTGACTAGCCCTAGGCCCAAAAACTGAAACTGGGCTGAGCCCAGGCCCTAAGTTATGGGCCCTGAGGCAAAACCCTGGGCCTGGCCTAGTCCTGGGCCACTGGGCTCTGGATCTGGGCTAATGACCCTGGAGTCACAGGCCACTGGGCCCACTGACCCTAAGGCTAAGACCATGCCTGGACTTGACTGACTTGGGCCCCAGGCCCTGGGCCATGAGCCCTCAGTGTTGATCCTTCATACACTCTCTGGGCCCTAAATGCTAAATCCTAAACCCTAACCTAAACCTTCCCAAACCCTCCACTAAATCACTAAAACCCTAAACACTCCCAACCTAATCGACCTCCCTAAACCCTGCAAACCTAAAACCCTAAATAGTAAACCCACTAACCTAAACTCCTAAAGTAACTAAATAAATTAAAAAATAAACCTAAACCCTAAAACTTAATTAACCTAAACCCTAAGAATGGGCAGAACCTCGTTAGCAGGAACATCACTGTCAACCAGGCTCAGTCTAGATCTGGCGGTGGAGGCGAAAGCAGAGGCGGCAATTATCACAGTGGTGGTGGGGTATCTAGAGGTGCTGGTGGATATGAAGGTTGTGGTCAGAGCAGTGGTGGTTATGAAGGCTTAAGGAGCAACGTAGGTTATAGTCGTGGCGGTGGGGGAGGGAGAGATTGGGGATATATGACGGATCGCTACTCGAGGCGGGGTAGTTGATGGGAATTAAGCGAAGATTGATAGATCGATCTGCCTTCTGATCGTTGTCTTTATAGTAGAAATGACTCTACTTATCTAAGGTTTTTAGTTTGCTCTATGCATGCTCATTCTTTATCTATCTTATCGCAAGTGTCTTAGAAAACATAGTTTGTTACTTGGTTGATTAAATAAAAAAGAATAAATGTTGAATTTAAATTTATTCTCTATTAAAAAAGAAACAAAAACCCTAAACTAAATCCTGAACCCTAGACCCAAAACCTAAACTTTAAACCTTAAACTTTACAAACCCTAAACCCTAAACCCTAAACCCTAAAACCTAAAACCCTAAACCTTAAAACTTAAACCCTAAACCCTTAACCCTAAACCCTATACCCTAAATCATAAACCCTAAACCCTAAACTCTAAACGATAAACCTAAATCCCAAACCCTAAACTGTAAAAGGCTAAAAACCTAAGACTAAATAAAACTTAAAAATAAAATAAAAAAAAAAAGATAAAATAAAAAACTAAAATTAAAAAAAACATAAACTCAGACCTAAAATAAAAAAGATAATAAAATAAAAATTAAAACTAAAATAAAATAATATAAATAAAAACCTAAACAAAATAAAATAAAAACCAAATAAAATAAAAGCTAAACTTAAAATAAAATAAAATAAAGAAAAATAAAATAAAATAAAACTAAATAAAACCTAAAAAAAAATAAACATAAAATAAAACTTAAAATAAATATATAAAAACGGACCACTAAACTTAAAAAAAAAACTTAAACCTAAAATAAAATAAAATAAACCTAAACCTAAACTAAAATAAACTAAAACTAAATAAATAAACCTAAACTTATGCTATAATAAACTAAACCTAAAGTTAAACCTAAACCCTAAATAAAATAATATAAACTAAAAATAAACCTAAATCTAAACTAAAAAAATAAAACTTAAATATAAACTTAAAATAAAAACCTAAAACCTAAACCTAAAAAAATAAAATAAAAACCTAAACCTAATCCTAAAAATTAGAAATAAAACTTAAACCTAAAAAAAAACTAAAGTTAAAAATAAACCTAAGCATAAACTTAAAAAATAAACTAAAATATAAAACCTAAACTAAAATAAATAAACCTAAAATAAATAAGCGAAACTAAATAAAAATAAAATAAATAAAATAAACTAAAATAAATAAAATATAAATAAATAAACATAAACCCTTTGCAATTTTAAAATTTTAAAATTAAAATAGAAAAACCCCTAAACTAACCCTAAACCCTAGGCCCAGCGGACACCTCTGACCCTAAATCTTGGGACCACCCTAAACCCTAGCCCACCCTAAACTCACCACTGACCCCACCCTGACCCTGAGCCCTGGGCTTATGACCACCCTAAACCCTGGCCCCAAACCCTGGGCTAAACCACAAAAAAACTATACTACTAAATAAACTTAAAATAAATTAAATAAGAAAACCTAAACATAAACAAAATAAAAATTAAAATAAATTAAAACACAAAATAAAACCTAAACCCAAACTTAAGCCTGGCGTAAAAATTAAATAAGATAAAAAATAAAAACTAGGTTAAAATAAAATAAATAACTAAATTAAACTAAAAAATAAAATAAACCTAAAAAAAACTAAATAAAATAAAAATTAAACATAAAATAAAAATAAAATAAACCTAAGATAAATTAAAAAAACTAAATAAAAACCTAAACCTAAAAAATAAACCTAAAAATAAAACCAAAAAGTAAATTAGAAATAAAACTTAAACCCTAAACAAAAAAATAAAACCTAAACCTAAAATAAATAAAATAAAATAAACATTAACCTAAACTAAAATGAACTGAACTAAGATAAATAAAACTTAAATATAAGCCTAAAATAAACTAAACCTAATCCTTTATCTAAATAAAATAAAATTAACTAAAAAGTAAAACCTAAAAATAAACCTAAATTAAAAACATAAAACCTAAACTTAAAAAAAATACAATAAAATCTAAACTAAAACCTAAAATAAAAATAAATCACGAAACGAAAATAAAATAAAAATAAAACTAAACTAAAAAATAAGCATAAACCTAAAACCTAATCATAAAAATAAACTAAAATGAAAAAAAAGTAAAATAATTAAAATAAACTATAATAGATAAAAAATAAACCGAAAATAAAAATAAAATAAACTAAAATAAAAAATAAACTTAATAAATTAAATAAACATAAACCTCTAGTTTACTTAATTAAAAACCACCTAAAACCCTAAACCACAAATCATAAACCCTAAACACTGAAAAAACTAAGCCCTACTAAATGACCCTAACCCTCCACAAACCACCTACCCTAAACCCTACCTCACCCTAAACCCTAAATAACCCTAAACATAAACCCTAAACCCTAAAACTAAAGCACAACTAACCTAACCACACCTAAACTTTTCCCTCTCCTTACTGACCTAAAGAACTAAATAAATTAAAAAATAAACCTAAACCCTAAAACCTAATAAACTAAACCTCCAGAATGTGCAAAATCTTGATGATAGGAACATCATGGTCATTGAACATTCTAGATGCAGTGTGGTGTGGTGAGCGGCGGCGTTTATCACACATGGTGATGGGGGATCTGGAGGTGCTAGTTGATATGGAGGAGGTGGTCAGAGTAGTGGTGGTTATGGAGGTGGGAGGGCGATGGAGGTTGACCATGGTGGGGAGGGAGATGCAGGATATGATTATGGATCTCGAAGAGGCTGAGGCGGTTGATTAGAACTAGAGAAATAAAGAACGGTTGATTCGATCTACTGCTTATAGAACTATGTTTTTAAGGAAAGACAGTTCAGTTATCTATGGCTTTTGATTTGCTCTATGCGTGCTAATTTTTTATCTATGTCATCATCTATGTCTTAGAAAACTTGGTGTGTTACTTGGTTGACGAAATCAAAAAGAAGAAATGTTGTATATGAATTTGATATATGTTAAAAAAAATCAAAAACCTTAAAGGCTAAACTAAAACCTAAACCCTAAACCCTAAACTCTAAACCCTAAACCCTAAAAAGCTCTAAACCTAAACCTAAACCGAAACCCTATGTAATCTACCACAAACCACTAAATTGTAAACTAAACCCAAATCCTAATTCTAACCTGACCCTAAACCACAACTTAAACACTAAATCTAAATCCACACAAACCACACCACTAAACCATTAACTTTAAATTATAAAACCCTAACCCACAACTGATCCTGGGCTTAGGTGACCTGGGCTTTAAAGACTAAAGCCCTAAAAGGCTGGCCAGATCCATAAAACTGAGCCTAAACTGGGCCCACAGGCCCAGACCTAACTGATCACTGGGCCACAAAACTGAAACTGGGCCAAACTGAAACAAGGCACAGAGCCAGCTTAGGATTAAACCAAGATAAAGATAAATAAAAGGCTGACCCATTAAGATAATAAAGATAGATAAAATAAAACTGAGCTAACTAAACTAAATAAAGTAATAATAAATAAAACCTAAACTAACTAAAAAATAAAATAAACTTAAGAATAAAACCAAAATAGATAAAAAAAAACTAAACATAAAATAAAAATAAAATAATACTTAAAATAAAATAAAACTAAGGAAAAATCAAAATCAAAATAAACCTAAAATAAAAAACCTAAACCCAAGCGAAAGAAAATCCAAACCTAAAGTAAAAACAAAATAAATAAAATAAAATAAACTAAAATCTAAACAAAAATAAACTAAACTAAAATAGGTAAAACCTAAACTTAAAATAAACTAAACTTAAACCCTAAATGAGATAAAATAAAATAAACTAAAAATAAATCTAAACCTAAAATAAAAAATAAAATGTAAAAATAAACCTAAAATTAAAACATAAAACATAAACCTATGAAAATAAAATAAAACCTAAACCTAAAATTAAAAATAAAAAATAAAACCTAAACTTAAATAATAAAATAAAATAAAACTAAACTAAAAATAAATGAAACCTAAACTAAACTAAAAAAATAAACTAAATTAAAAACCTAAACTAAAATAAATAAACCTAAAGAAATAAACTAAACTAAATAAAATTAAAATAAACTAAAATAAAAAAATAAAATAAACTAAAATAAATAAAAAATAAACTAAATAATCTGGACCTGCGGTTTGCTTAATTTTTTTAAGGCAGCTAAACCCTACCACTAAATCTGATCCTTAGGCCCTACCCAGCCTAAAGACCTGAGCCACTAGGCCACCCAACTGGCACTGATCCTAAACACAGCCCTAAACCCTAAAAGGCCAAGGCTCACAAACCCCAGGCTGACCTGGGCTTAGCCCTGGGATTGGGTCCAAGGCCCTGACCCAGACCTGGGCCACTGGGCCACAGGCCACAGGCTCTAGCCCTGGCCTTAGGCAGAAAACTGGCCCAGTCCACAGGCCTAAACTGACAGGCTATGTGTTGGGACAGTGGTGCCTAGTCTAGGCCACAGGCCCTAAACCTGGGCCTGGGCCCTGGGCTGATCATGGGCCCTAGATATAAACCACTGACCTGACTCTGGGCCACAGAACTGGGCCACTGAGGCCAAGGCAGGTTCTGCTGATTGACCCTGGGAGGCCCTGGAGGCCAGACCCTGGGCCCAGAATGGGCCCTGGGACTGAGGAAGACCACAGGCCCTAGGCTGACGGACCTGACTGACAGCCACTGAGTCTACCTGGGCCCTGGGCTCTGCCCTAGATCCTCAGGCACTGAGTCTTGGGCCCTGGGCTCTAGGCCCTGAGCCACAAACTGACCCACAGGCCCTGGGCCCTTACCTCCTACACTGACCCAGGCCCTGGGCTTTGGACCATAGGGCCAAACCCTGGGCCCAAAACCATAAACCCTCAAATGCTGATAAACACTAAACTCTAAACCCTAAATGCTAAACCCTAAACCCTAACCCTAAACCTAAACCTAAAACCCTAAACACTAAACCCTAAAAATAGAAACCCTAAAACCTAAGCGATCCCTAAACCACTCCACTGAACTAAACTAAAGTTAATTAAATTAAAAAATAAACTAAACCCTAAAACTTAATAAACTAAACCACAGAATGGCAGGAACCTGGTTAGCGGGAACATCCGTCAATCAGGGCTTAGTCTAAATTTGGGAGGTGGGAGGCGAGGCAGTGATTATGGCAGTGGTGGTGGGGTATCTAGAGGTGCTGGTGGATATGAAGGTTATGGTCAGAGTAGTGGTGGTTATGAAGGCTTGAGGAGCAACGTAGGTTACAGTCGTGGTGGTGGTGGAGGGAGAGATTGGGGATATGATGGCGGATCCCACTACTCGAGAGGCTGGGGTGGTTCTGATGGGAACTAGAGAAATTGAAGAATGATAGATCGATCTGCTTTCTGAGGCGGTGTCTTTGATAGAGATGACTTTAGTTATCTAAGGTTTTAATTTCCTCTGCATGCTCATTCTTTATCTATCTTATAAACATGTCTTAGAAAACTTAGTGTGTTACTTGGTTGATGAAATAAAAAAGAAGAAATGTTGAATTTGAATTTATTCTCTATTAAAGAAGAAACAAAAACCCTAAACCCTAAACTAAAACTTGAACCCTAGACCTAAAACCTAAACTCTAAACCTTAAACTTTACAAACCCTAAACCCTTAACCCTTAACCCTTAACCCTAAACCTTAAATCCTAAACCCAAACCCTAAACTCTAAATGATAAACCCTAAACCCTAAACCCTAAATTATAAAAGGCTAAAAACTTAAACATAAACTAAATAAAACTTAAAAAAAAAACATAAACCAAAATAAAATAAAAAACTAAAATTAAAAAAACATAAACTCAAACCTAAACCTAAACATAAAAGATTAAATATAAAATTAAAACTAAAATAAAATAATATAAATAAAAACCTAAAGTGAAATAGAAATAAAAAACTTAAATAAAATAAAACCTAAACCTAACATAAAAATAAACTAAAGGAAAATAAAATAAAATAAAAACTAAATAAAAACCTAAACCAAAAGATAAACATAAAAATAAAACTTAAAAATAAATATAAATAAAACTTGAACCCTAAACTAAAGAAAACTTAAGCCTAAAATAAAAATAAAATGAACCTAAACCTAAACTAAAATAAACTAAACTAAAATAAATAAATCCTAAACTTGTATCTATAATAAACTAAAGCTAAACCTAAACCCTAAATAAAATAAAATAAACTAAAAATAAACTTAAATCTAAACTAAAAAATAAAAATTAAATATAAACTTAAAATAAAAAACATAAACCTAAACCTAAAAAAATAAAATAAAACCTAAACTAAACCTAAAATCATAAAACTTACACCTAAAATATAAAGGTAAAATAAACTTACATACAAAATAAACTAAAATATAAAACCTAAACTAAAATAAATAAACCTAAAATAAATAAGCTAAACTAAATAAAAATAAATAAAATAAATTAAACTAAAATAAAATAAATAAAATAAACTAAAATAAATTAAAAATAAAATAAATAAACATAAACCTTCAACTTTTGGAATTTAAGATAAAATTAAAATTAAAAATGGAAAAATAGCCCTAACTTGCTAACCAAACCTACCACTAAACTGAGCCCGGACCACTGGGCCAGCACTGAGCTCTCCCACACTGAGCCCTGGGCCCTAGGCCACACTCTGGGCATCCCAGACCCTCACTGGGCCACTAAAGGCCACTGAGCTGACCACTGAGCCACAGGCCACTGGTAGACCCTGAAGCCACTAAACTAAACCTAAACTAAATAAAACTTAAAACAAATTAAATAAGAAAACCTAAACATAAATAAAATAAATAAAATAAAATAAATTAAAAACACAAAATAAAACCTAAACCCAAACTTAAACCTAAACATAAAAATTAAATAAGATAACAAATAATAACTAGGTTAAAATAAAATAAGTAAAAAAATAAACTAAACTAAAAAATAAAATAAAACTAAAAATAAAAAAACTAAATAAAATGAAAATTAAACATAAAATAAATATAAAATAAACTGGATAAAATAAAAAACTAAATAAAAAAACTAAACCTAAAAATATACTAAAATAAAACCAAAAGTAAATTAGAAATAAAACTTAAACCTAAACAAAAAAATAAAACCTAAAACTAAAATAAATAAAATAAAATAAACATTAACCTAAACTAAAATGAATTGAACTAAGATAAATAAAACTTAAATCTAAGCCTAAAATAAACTATACCTAATCCCTTATCTAAATAAAATGAAATAAACTAAAAAAATAAACCTAAAATAAAAAAATAAAACCTAAAATTAAAAAAATAAAATCAAAAACTAAACCAAACCTAAAAACTAAAAACTAAATCCTAAACCCAAAAAATAAAATAAAAATAAAATTAAACTAAAAAATAACTAAAACCTAATCATGAAAATAAACTAAGATGAAAACCAAAATAAAATAATCAAAATAAACTACAATACATAAAATAAACCTAAATAAAATAAAAATAAAATAAATTAAAATAAAATAAACTTAATAAATTAAATAAACATAACTCCTTTTGATTAAAAAAACCACTGACCCTAACTACCCTGGGCCAGACCCCAAACCTTACTGCCACACTGGGCCCTGGGCCCACCAGACCACAGGCCCCAGACTGACCTGGGCCCTGGGCCCTGAGCCTTAAATGCTTTGGCTCAGGACCCTGACCCTGGCCATGGGCCACTGAGCCTAGGCTGACCCTGGGCCCTGGTGATCCACAGGCCTTGGGCCACTGAGGCCTCACCCTGCCCTGAGGCCTAAGGCCATGGGCCCTGGCCATGGGCCCTGAGCCCCAAACCCTACTGGGCTGCAGCCTACTGGGCCCTATCAAACCTGACACTCTGGGCTAAATAAACTTAATAATAGAGAAACCTAAACATAAATGATTAAAGAGTTGGATAAAAGGCCTAAAACCTAAACCTATACCTAAATATAATAAATATAATATAAATATAAGATAAATAAATAAACCTAAAAAATAAATAAATAAAACCTAAGATAAAATCCAAAATAAAATAAAACTAAACATAAAATAAAATAAAATAAAACCTAAAATAAAATAAAATAAAACTAAATGAAAACCTAAATATAAAAATAAACCTAAAATAAAACCAAAATAAAATAAAAAATAAAAAACATTAAAAATTAAAGTTAAAATAAAAAAAAACTAAGCTAGAATAGGAGACTAAGATTAAGAAAACCTAAACCTAAAATTAAAATACACTAAACCTAAACCTAAACCTAAACCTAAACCTAAATAAATAAAATAAAGATAAAACTAAAAACATAAACCTAAACTAAAATTAAAACCTAAAATAAAGCCTATAAACTAAAACTAAAAATAAAATAAAACCTAAACCTTAAAAAAAATTAAACCAAACCTAAAATAAAATAAATATAAAGTTAAATAGAAAATAAACCTAAACTTAAAAATAAACTAAAATAAAACTTAAACTAAAATAAATAAACCTAAAATAAAATTAACTAAATTAAATAAAAATAAAAATAAAACTAAATAAAATAAAAAATAAAATAAACTCAAATAAATAAAATAAACTAAACTTAGACCTATCTATTTGGTTAATTTTTTTTAAGAAAACCATAAACCACAAGCTCTATAAAACTAACCCTACCCACTGACCCTAAACCACAAACCCTAAACACTATTGTAAATCATAAACCCTAAACCCTAAACCCTAACTAAACCTAAACTTAAAATAAATAAAATAAAATAAACTAAAATAAACCTAATCCTAAACTAAAAAATTAAACCTAAAAATAAACCTAAAATAATAAAAATAAAACCTAAACCAAAACCTAAAAATAAAAAATAAAACCTAAACCAAAAAAATAAAAAATAAAACTAAACTAAAAAATAAACATAAACCTAAACCTAAACCTAAACAATAAACTAAAATAAAAAAACCTAAACTAAAATAAATAAACCTAAAATAAAAACTAAACTAAATAAAACTAAAAAATCAAATAAATAAAAATTAAACTAAATAAACCTAAACCTACTAGTTTACTTAATATAAAAATAAACCTCGTCCCTAAACCCTAAACCTTGTAAACACCAAATCCTAAACCCTAAACCCTAAACCTAAACCTAAACCCTAAACTTACAACCTAAACCTAAACCCTAAACCCAGGTGCTCTCAGATTACATTTTCCCTTCCAGTTTTCATTTTCCTTGCGGCTTGATTTTGATCATTCACAATCAATTTTTTCAATTTTTTATCTCTGATTGGCCTCTAATGTGATTTTCCCTTTGCTCTTTTAATGGCGGAGGAGCTGCTTTTCGTGCAGCCGAGCTTATCCATCTTGGAGGCATCAGCTAGGGCATCTGATTTACATGGAATTGAGGATCCAAAATCATCCGACAACTTATCTGGCAAGAACCTATCCCCTAATGCTTCGATGAATTTGATCTCGACCTCCTTTCATGGGATGCCTGCTATTATGTGCTCAGATCTAGATGTGGAAAAGTTGGCGAAGCCTTTTGAATTCTCATTACTTGGTAAATTTTCCTTACGTTGGCCAACTCTCGATAACATCTGATCATTTTTTCATAGACTTAAACTTTCAGGTGTTTTCACTATCGGATTGATCCAAGGCATATTTTAATTTAGCTCTCTAATTCTTTTTGATATAAAAGAGGAACCCCCGATTGTTCTTATATGGCTAGCTCTTCCTAATATGAGAATACATTATGTTACACATCAAGTTCTCTTTTTTGTTGGGGCTCTCTTTGGTGCCTCTTCAAATTGATCATGTGAGATCCGCGATCTTATTGCTCATATTTTGGTTGAAATTGATATCACTAAAAAGCATTCTAAAGAAGTTTGGATTGGCTCACGAGTTGTTATAATCAAAAGTTGAATTTGAGAATTTTCTATTTTTTGCACACATTGCAATATTCATGGCCATGATCATTAAATGTTTTGTGTTGCATCCTCAACTTAAAAGAAAAAAGCCGGATACTAATCCTACTCTATCAAATGAAAAAATTAGTAAATTTTCTTATGTTCCTAAAGTCACTCAAAATGGGAATCCTAGCCCTCCCCCTACTCCTTTTCTATCCACTGCTTTATCTATTGAAGGGCAATCTGAGCATGTTAAAAATATTGCTTATGAGGTTTGTGAGGAGGCTAATGATAACTTAATTATCATTTCTTCTAATTGTAATAATTTGGCTCCTAAAGACAATACCTTGACTTAGTCCAACCTACCCCTTTTGGCTAGTGAATCCGAGGAGACTCATATGAACCTTAGTGGTGAGTTGAATGGAAATTTAGGTTGGATCAAAAACTAAAACAAATTGGTTGTTCTTTTCTTTGAAGGAATAAAATCTGATGATCCTTTGATGATGGAACAAAATTTGAAAACTAATTCTGAAACTGAGCATGAAAATTGTGGTATTAATGGCTTAACAACCTCTCCTTCTCCCACTCTTCAGAGTGATACGCATGCTAACCCACTTTCTCACCTTAATTCTGACACTCAAGAAGGGGAAATTACCATTAGAAATGCTTTGACTGATACAGGTCATATTTTGAATGTCACAAATCAATCTCTCTTGGATGGTGATTCTTTGGACAATGATAGACCTTTTCAAACTATTTTTAAAAAAAATCACTTAATACTAGAATATTCACTAATAGCTCCACTAGAACTACTAGATCTTCTCCAACTTCCCATAAATATTAATTTCTAGTTTCCTTTTCTTCCTACCTTATTATTTCTTTAGTTATCTCTTTTCCTTTCTTTTCTTATTTTATTATGATCAACTTACTAATTTGAAATATTTGGGGTATTGAGACTCTCATTATGCAAGTGTTAGAAGTCTTTGCCATATTCATAACATAGCCTTATTGTTATTGAACCATTCATACACTCTTCTAAGATCAACCTTTTCTAGAAAGCTTGGCTTTCAAAACCTTTTATAATATTAGCAATAAAATTTGGTGTTTTTGGAATAATTTAGTCAACATATCTATCCTAGATGATCTTCAACAATTGGTTAATGTCCACATCTCATTGGGTGAAATTTTTATCCTAGGTTCCTTTATTTATGCTTCTTGTAATAGAGATGGTAGGAACATCCTTTGGGACAACTTAAGAACATTTGCCTCCTCAGTCAACAAACCCTGGTTGGTGGGGGTGATTTTAACACTATTCACTCTTCCTCAAAAAGAAGGGGAAGTACCTCTCCTAACACTCATTCCATGGAAGACTTTTCTAATATGATTCTTGATTGTAATCTGATTGATATTGGCTATTCAAGTTTAGATTATACATGGCGTAACTCTAGACTCTGGCAGTGGCTTGATAGTACTCATTTTAATTCTCTTTGGATCATTCAATGGCCCTTTACTTCTATTGAACATTTGAGCAGAACTTTGTCTGATCATGCTCCACTTTTGATTTCTATCCAAAATCCCTCTAATAGATTATCCTCCCAACCTCTTTTAGATTCCATAATATGTGGATCCACATTGATTTCATAAATTTTTTGTATCCATTAATTGGATGGCTCCTCTTCATGGATAATTTGATTAAGGGGAATGATTCACCTCGCTTAAGCTTAAAGACTTAAACAAAACCTAAATTAGTGGAACAAGCATCATTTTAAAATCTTTTTCCAATATCAAAATATGGAATAATTAGTTTGTTCTCTTGAAGATGTCATTTTTGATTCTACTAAACTTGAGATGAAGCTAAAGATAACTTGGTTAACTACCGAATATGGAAACCTAAGCGCGAATAAAGCTAAGAAACATATCGTTGATGGTGACAGAAATACCAGGTACTTCCATGCTCTTTTCAAAAAAAAGAAAGCCTTAAACACAATTAAAAAAATTAAAAATGATAACAGTAGCTGGATCACAGACAATAACAATATTAAAGATTATGTCATACATCATTTTAAAAACTTATTAAACAATAACCCTTCTTTAGAAGATCTCTCCAACTCTCACATGATTCCCTCAACAATTACTAATGATGACAACCACTTGCTTAATATCTCGTCCTGAAGATTAGTAGTATTCTTAATAGCATGAACATTACTACGGCCAAGGCTACGACTCAATTTTTTCAGCATTGTTGGCCTATTATTAAGTTTGACCTTGTCGACGTGTCGTTAATTTCTTTGATGGCAATCCTTTACCTAGATATTTTTATTGCACTTCCATTATTCTCATTCCCAAAATTAATAATCCTGAATCTTGGGGTGATTTCAGACCTATCAGCCTTTGCACCTTCTTTCATAAACTAATTGCTAAATTAATTTCCAGAGGTGGTAACATCCTTTTCAAATTGGACATCTCTAAGGATTTTGACAACCTCTCTTTGAATTTTCTCTTCCAAATTCTACATTTGTTTGGTTTTTCTGACTATTTTATCCATCTAATTAAAAATTGTATTACCAATGTTTGGTTCTTTGTTATCATGAATGGTGATTTCGTAGGTTTTTTCCCTTCTATTCATGGATTGAGACAAGGAGATCCCTTATCTCCCTCTCTTTTTATTATTGATGTTGAATATTTTTTGAGGAATCTTAATGATCTTTTCAACAATAATCCAAGCATATTTTTTAGAACTCAAGGTGGTCTTCCTGTCTCTCATCTTAGCTTTGCCGATGACTTCATAATCTTTTGCAATGCCTCTATTCATCACGTTAAAACTATTAAGAATCTTTTCAATAAATTTGGTAATGAAAGAGGTCTCTTTCTTAATGATGGTAAAAGTTATTTCATTCCTTTCTCTAAAATCTCTAGTAATAGGATCAACCAAATCTTGAGAATTACTAATTTTTGCTTCCTATTAAATATCTTGGTACTCTGCTTTTAAAGGTTAGAAAAGATCACATCTCTTTGATGACTTAATCCAAAAAATCTCTCATAAAATTTGTTTGAATTTCATTTACTCTCATTTGGTGGTAGGCTCACTTTGATTAAGAGTACCCTTAACTCCATGCCTTTATATCTCATTCAAACCATTATGTCGACCAATTCTACCATTAATAGAATTGAGCACCTCCTTAACAAATTCTTCTAGGGATCAAACAATTCTACTAAAAGAATGCATTAGACCTCTTGGTATAAAAGGTTTGGCCCTCTTGCTGAAGGTGGGCTTGGCTATAAGCCAATCAGGGAAGCTATCATTGGTTTTTCTTATAAACTTTGGTGGAATTTTAGGAGCAACAATAGTCTTTGGGCTAATTTCATGATTGCCAAATATTGTAAGGGTAAGCGCCCTCTCATTTGCCCTTATAAAGTGGGAGACTCTACTGTATGGAAAAGACTTTGTTCCATCAAATGGGAGTGATCATTAATCTCATGGGGATTAACTCGGAACCTCTTTCTTTTGGCAGAGATAAGCTGGGTGGAGGTGGGTCATTGATGATTTACTTTCTACCCCTCCACGCTACTATTAAATTGAACTCTTTCGGAAGAATAATAAGTAGAACAATAGTAAGCTTACTGACTATATTCCTTTCTCTCTTTTAGATAAGCTTAATATTATTCCTATCATTCCTAGAAATCATGATCAGATCCTTTTTAAGCTTTCCCAAAATGGTGATTTCAACCTTAAAAATGTCTAGATTCATATTAAAGAAGCTCATAATTTCTCCAATGTCTTTTTTAAACTTTGGAATAATACTATTCCTATTTATTATTCTATTCTAACTTGGCGTATTTTGAAAAACTTCATCCCTGTTGACCCTTTGATGTGGGGTAAAGGTTTTTACTTACCATCAAAATGCTACTGCTGCTTTCACATTGAGAATGTGAATCATTTATTTGTTAATGGAGCCATTACTTCCAAACTCTAGATTTGGTATGATGAACTCTTTAATATTATCAAATTCAATGGCTCCTTAACTGTATACCAACTTCTTGATGTTTATTTTCAAAACACTATTAAAGGCCACATTAAAGTGATAACTGCTATCACTCTTATTTGATTCATATGGATGGACAGAAATGATGCAAAACATTGTGGGATTCCTATGAACCATATGAGGATAATCGCTAGAATTAAAAATAAAATATCTGCCTTGTTTAATCCCAATTTAATTAACTACAATCAATTCAAAGGTTGCAAATTTGTGGCCAATAAATTGGGTTTTAACTTGTCAGATCAACCCAACTGTAAAGATGACAAGATTATTTATTGGATAAAACCTCATGCTAATACTATTAAAATTAACACTGATGGCTCTATTTCTCAAAATGCTTCTGGCTGTGGTGGCATTTTTAGAAACCTTAATGGTAAAGTCCTTTGTGCTTTTGCTTACCCTCTTAATACTTACCCTGTTCTTTTTGCTGAGCTAATGGCAATTTACAAAGCTATTAAGATTTGCCTTCAAAAAGGTTGGCTCAATATTTGGATTGAGGTGGATGTCCTATTATTGATTGATCTTTTGACTTCCACCAAAGTGGGCAATACAAAATTGTACTAGCTTCTAAAGTAGACTAGAGCTCACCTTTCTCAAATCTATTTTAAAATCACTCATGTACGGCGTGAAGGTAATGCATGTGCTGATTACCTTGCTGGTGCTAGATTAGATGGCATAAAATTCTTTGATCAACTTACACTTCCTAAACATTTGCATGGTTTGGTTAATTTGGACAATACTGGCCTCCCTTACCTCAAAAATTAATTCATCCTATTATTTTGGCCTGTTGTATTACCTATTTAACTGCATGTCCAACTTTTATTTAGAGTTGTTGTTTCCTTGGGTTTTGCTGATGCATCTTCTTGATACCCCTTTCTGGTTATTTTATGATCTCTATCTGCTGGATTAATTACCTAACTTTATTTGGGGTCTTCTTTGCTTATTTCCACTGTTAATGGTAAGGTGTTCCCTATTTTTCCAACCTGCTGGATGGAGATATTTTCACTTAGCAGCAAGATCTACTCGAGGGAGATGTTTTACTTCCTGCTATACTTTCTGATCAACAGGGATAGACTTCTTGCCATCTTTATTTTGTTTATGGGTCTTACTATATCTATTTTCTATTTTATGATTAAGGCTGTTTTTCTCTTTTCCTTTTAATCGTCTTATGACTTTGTTGTCTCATTGTTTAATTGCTATATTTTTGTATAGCTTCATGGCATGCCCTAATTTATCTATCTTTTCTCTCTTTAACAAGGCTGTGGCCCCTCTTAGGCTCTCTACTCTCACCTCCACAACCTGTAAGTAGAGAAACTGCAATACCCTTATTATTATTACTATTTCTTTGCAGGATAGGAATTACTTCTTGATTTCCTTCCAGGCTATTTTTACTGATGATGTTGGCTTAGTTGTTGGTCTGCTTTTCTTTATCTTGAAGGATTTCAATGATGGCTTTCCTTTGAACCCCTTTCGAGTCTATGTTGTACCATAATTTTTTACTGGATTATCTTATGGTGAGTGCAATAATTATTTTGCTATTTTAATTGTTGGATGTTTGATTTTCGGGTCTTATGTCCAGCAGGCTGCTTCTAGGGTTATTTTTCTGATTATTCTTGCTAACCTCACCTCCCCAACCTGTATGGAGAGAAACTATAATACCCTTATTATTATTACTCTCTCTTTGCAGGATTGTAAATACTTTTTGTATTCTTTCCAGTCTTCTTTTACTGATGATGTTGGCTTAGCTATTGGCCTGCTTTTCTTTGTCTTGAAGGATTTCAATGATGGCTCTCCTTTGAACCCCTTTCTTGTCTATGCTGTATTTTTTTTACTGGATTATCTTATGGTGGGTGCAATAATTGTTTTACTATTTTATTTGTTGGCTATTGGATTTTTGTCTTATCAGCTTTACTGGGGTTATTTTTGGATTGTTTTCTTTATTTGGTTTTACAACTTATCACCTGCTGTTTGTGGTCTATTTAATCTGCTGTTGTATTTTCCATCTTGGTTCAGTTAGACTTGTGTAGATCATTGTGATTATGCTATTACCTACTTGGTTATTAACTTATGCACTCTATTCGAATGGTTTTATGGCTAGCATTATTTGCCTTGGTTGTTGGTTGAACTTGCTCGGGTTTTATGCCCGAAAGCACTCTTGAGGTTGTCTCTTTGATTGTCTTTATTTGGTGTTGTTTGCGGTGGTCGACTTACTACACAGTCTGGTCCACCTGTCTCTTGCATTCCCATCTTGGTTCTTAGACTTCATTTCATGTTGTATTTTGGGTTTGGGTTATCTTGTACATTTCTTTGTTTGTTAACGCAATGATTATTAACAAGGGGTTGTTAACATTTGCATTGCTTGAATAAGTTCCCATATTCTTGGGTACTCATGTAAGTTTCATATATGTCCCATATGATTGGCATGGTGTTATTTTCATGCTAATTGATTTCCTTAGCAGGATTACAACAGGCTTTTCAATCGATTATATTATTTCTATCCTCTGCTTAGCCTTTTCTGCTATTTTCTTGTTATGGGTTTTCATGCTGGCCTAATTATACACTTGGCTCTGGTATTAAAAAGGTGGATCTGGCAAAGATGGTTCATTTTCATATGTGTAGGGATTCTCATGCTATGGAGACTATATTGATGATATTTATCCTACATGGGATCCCCTTTCCCATTCTACTCTTTGTTGTCTCCTTTTCTATAGTGTATATGGCTTTGTTTAGGTTTGTAGGTACTAAGGCTCATAAGACTTTCAACAAATGGCTACTATCTTCCCACAGGTTTGTAGGCTATGATGGTTGTGATGATTTCACTCCTTTTTGGTTTGGTAGTAGCTCTTGTGATGTAACCCTTCTGCTAAAGTTTGGATGCTCATATTTACATCTGCCCCAATTTGGTGTGACTAAGCCTGAGCCTTCTCTCACACACTTCTATATAATTTTTCTCAGTTTATGCTGCTTTAATTTTTCACTTTGTCTATATTGCTTTAATTGTTCTAATTTTTATCTTTCTACATTTTTGCAGATGCATTTCTCTTTTTCTCTTGGGGTTTCGAGTGCAATGCATCTCTCATCTAAAGCTTTGGCCCAGATCTATCCATTGGCTTATCTATGTTAACCATTTTGTATCTTTTGCTTTCCTTTTCTCTTTTATTTTGCTTTTGGTTGTACTTAGATAGGGGACTTACTATCTAGGCTAATTATAGCTCTTTGAATAGTAGTTTTGGAGTTTATCCCCTGTTAAGGACCTTGTAACCCTCTTTTTGTGGCAATAAAATACCCCCTATATGGGGTTTTCCAAAAAGTAAAACCCTAAACCCTAAATCCTAAACCCTTAACCCTTCACCTAAAACAAACCCTAAAAACTAACCTAAACCCACTTACTAAGCCCAAACCCTGAGCCTAAACCTAAAGCCAGGCCTAAATACTAAACCCTACACTAAATAAACCCTAATCTTAAACCCTAAACCCCTACCCTAACCCTCTGTATTAACCACAAATCTTAAACTCTACCCTACCCTAAACCTAACCTAAAATTATACCTAAACTAAATAAAACCTAATGATAAAATAAAATAAAACCTAAACCTAAATAAAATAAAATTATAATATAAAATAAAACCTAAATGAAACCTAAATAAACCTAAAAATAAAATAAAATAAATAAATAAACTAAAATAAGATAAATAAATAAAACTAAACTAAAAAAATAAAATAAACCTGAATAAAATCTAAATAAAATAAAACTAACATAAATAAAATGTAAACCTACATAAAATAAAACTAAAACTAAAAAAATATAAATCTAAAAATAAACCTAAAAATAAATAAAAATTAAAACCTAAACCCTAAACTATAAAAAACCTAAACCTAAAATAAAAATAAAATAAACAAAATAAAATAAACCTAATCCTAAACTAAAATAAACTAAACTAAGATAAATAAAACCTAAACCTAATCCTAAACTAAATATAATAAAATAAACTAAAAAAAACCTAAACCAAAACTAAAAATGAAACCTAAAATAAATTGAAAATAAAACCTAAACTAAACCTAAAAACAAAATAAAATAAAACTCAACTAAAATAAATAAACCTAAAAATAAACTAAAATAAAACCTAAACTAAAATTAATAAATCTAAAATAAAATAAACTAAACTAAATAAAATTAAAAAAAAACTTGTAAAAGAAAGAAAATAAGTTCAAATAAATAAAAAAGATAAAAATAAACCTATGGTTTTCTTAATTTTTTAAAAAAAGCCTAAACCTTAAACCCTAATCCCTAAACCCTAATCCAAACCCTAATTCTAAACCCTAAAACCCTAAACCCTAAACCCAAAACCTTAAACCCCCAAACACTAAACCCTGCCACACCTAAACTGACTTAAAATAAAACTAACCCTAATCCCTCAACCCTAAACTAACCCTAAACCCTAAACTAACCCAAAACTAACCCTAAATAATAAGAATGGGTAGAACCTTGATGGTAGGAACATCATCATCAACTAGGCTCAATCTATATCTGGCGGTGGAGGCAAAGGTGGAGGTGACAGTTATCGTAGTGGTGGTGGGGGATTTAGAGGTGCTGGTGGACATGGAGGTGGTGGTCAGAGAAGTGGTGGTTTTGGAGGCGGGAGGAGCGATGGAGGTTACAACCGTGATGGTGGCAATGGCAGAGGAAGAGATCAGGGATATGATGGCAAATCCCACTACTCAAGAGGCTGGGGTGGTTCTGATAGGAGCTAGAGAAACTAAAGAATGGTCGATTTGATCTACTGGTTATGGAACTATTTCTTTATATAGAGAGGCAGTTACGCTTATCTAGAATTTTGATTTTCTCTATGGGTGCTCATTTTGAACTATGTCATCATGTCTTAGAAAACTTGGTATACTACTTGGTAGTTGAAATTGAAAAGAAGAAATGTTGATCTCAATTTATTCATTGTTTAAAAAAAAGATCTTAAACCTTAAACTACAACTTAAACCCTAAACTTAAAACCTAAACCCTAAACCCTAAACCCTAGACCCTAAACCTTAAAAAGCTGAAAACCTAAACCTATACTAAATAAAAATATAAAATAAAATAAAATAAAAACTAAACCAAAATAAAATAAATAAAATAAAATAAAAATAAAAATCTAAACCTAAACCTAACCATAAAAAAATAAAATAAAAAATAAAAACTAAACTAAAATAAAATAAATAAAAACCTAAACTAAACTAAAATAAAATACCTAAATTAAACAAAACAAAAAGATAAAATTAAATAAACCTAAAATAAAATAAAATAAAACTAAATAAAACCTAAACCTAAAATAAATATAAAAATAAAGCCAAAATAAATAACAAATAAAACCTAAATAAAACCTAAAATAAACATAAAATAAACTACCTAAAACTAAAATAAATAAAACCTAAACCTAAAAATAAACTAAATCTAAACCTAAACATCAACTAAATAAAATAAAATAAAAACTAAAATAAACTTAAAGCAAACTAAAATAAAAATTAAAAAAAAAACTAAAATAAAACCTAAAACCAAACCTAAAAGAAATAAAAAAACTAAACCTAAACATAAAGAAAAAAATAAAACCAAACTTAAAAAAAAGTAAAATAAGACTTAATTAAAAAAAATAACTTAAATTTAAAAGTAAATTAAAATAAAAACCTAAATTAAAATAAATACAAAAAATAAATAAACTAAATAAAATAAAATAAAATAAACTAATTAATCCTAAACAGTTTGTAATTTTTTAAAAAAAATCCTAAACCCTAAATCCTAAATACTAAACATAAAACCCTAAAACTAACCCCAAAATCAAAACATACAACCCTAACCCCTAAACCCTAAACCCTAAAACCCTAAACCCTAAACCTAAACCCCAACCACTGAACCAATCCTTAACCCACCAAACCCTCACCCTAAAAAACCTACACCTTACCTTAAACCCCCAAAATTTAAACCCTAAACCCTAAGCTGCTAAACCCTAAATCCTAAAACCTACAACCCTAAACCTTAAACCCCAAAATCTAAACCCTAAACCCTAAGAATGGGCATAAACACAGTTACATCACCAAACTAGGTTCGGTCTAGATCTCGAGGGAGGCAGGCGGTGGTTATCATAGTGGGGAGGGGGATCTAGAGGAGCTGGTGGATATGGATGTTGTGGTTGAAGAAGTGGTGTTATGGTGGTGGGATGAGTGATAGAGGTTACATCCATGGTGTGTGGTGGAGGAGATCGGATATGATGGCGGATCCGCTGAGGGGTGGTTTTGATGGGCTGGAGAAACTAAAAATGATCATCCGATCTACTTATGGAATAGTGTATTTATAATATAGATGGTTCTACTTATCTAGGGTATTTGATTTACTCTATCGGTGCTCATTTTTTATCTATATCATCGCTTGTGTCTTAGAAAACTTGGGGAGCTTCTTGGTTGATAGAATCAGAAAGAAAAAATGAGAAATCTAAATTTGTTCTTCATTAAAAAAACTTAAACCCTAAACTAAAATTTAAACCATAAACTTAAAACCTAAAACCAAAATGCTAAGCCCTAAACCCTAAACCTTAAACCTTAAACCCTAAAAACCCTAAATCCTAGACCCTAAACACTAAAAGTTGAAACCCAAACCCCAAACCCTAAACTCTAATACCAAACCATAAACCCTAAAACCTCAACCCTAAACCCTAAACCTAAACTACAAACCAAACCTAAACCTAAACCTAAACCAACCTAAACCTTGAATAAAGATGTCATTAGGGGTAGATCTAATGAATGACTAATCTAACATAATTATGGTAGCTAAAGAAAATGTCTTCAAGAGACTTTCCCTTGACTATTAGAGATTTGAATAACCCTAAACCTAACCGAATCATATTATAATACCATATATTATATATAATGTAGCATCATATATTTGAGCATGTAGTGATGTGTTTTGGATGTTATAAGATGTTTTGAAATGTTTTAGTATATTATGGTATTATGCCTATAGTCTATTAATATAAAAATAAAATATTAATTTAATAAATTAGATGATGAAATTTGTTAAATTTGATGTGGGAATTAGGTTGTAATACCAAAGGTGTGCTATGCCACTTTTAGTCTAAAAAGTAAGATTTTATGTTCAAAATAAATATTATATGTGGTAGCATAGTATAACATCATATATCATAATATATTATTCTGCACATTTTAAATTCTTTTAGTATTTTACAATCATGCAGTCGATCCTACACTAGCATTATTTATAAAAAGTGTTGATTTAGACTTTAAAATGGTGGAATTTGGCCAAATTCATAATAGGTAGAGCTTGGCATCATAATATATTATTTCAATTTAATATATGTAAGTGACACAACTTAAATATATTATTTTTTATTTTTTAGACTAATTTTATGATTTTTTATCTTAAGCAATCCCTCGTCATGTGATATGCAATATAGTATAATATTATATGTTATAGTGTATTATAATATAGGATGCCATAACATAGTGTAGCATCATGCATTATAAGATACTATTGTATTTTAGTACTTGTTGTTTAGCATATTTTAGTTTGTTATAGTATGATGTAGTAGTGTTTGTACTGGTATAATTCCTAAAAATACTGATTTATAGGCTGAGATGTTGGGATTTGGCAAAATTTAAGGTAAGCTTTAGGGAACATCATTAGGGTGTACTATGGTGTGTCATCTAATAAAATGAATGGAATTTTGTGTCCAAAATAAATGATCATTTTTTAACCAAATTTTATAAATTTTTTGCTTAAAAAGATTCATTTTAAGGTGTAATGTAAGATAATATATTATATGAAAGCATATTAAAATATAATGTACATAACAATATAACTTCACATATAGATGAATATGGTGGTGTGTTACTAAATGTTATTGTAAATTTTAGTAGGTTTTACTTTTGTTATAATACATTGGGTCGAAATTTACAAAAATATTAATTTGAAGGTTGAGATGGAAAAATTTGGCCAAATTCATGGCACACACCAAGAAGAAACAAAATTTATACTATTTTGTACCATTTCTAATAGAAAATAACAATTTTACATCCAAAATGAACATTATTCACATTTTGAGAAAATTTTGTTATTTGTTCTTTTTAAGTGATTCTAATGAGGTGTAATGTTAGACAATTCATTATATTATAGCAAATTATAATATAACATCATATATTGTAATATAATATAGTGTGTTAATTCACACTATAATATCTTTAGCATGATATTGTATAGTTAGTTTGAGCTTGCACAATCACAAATCATAAAATGTTGATTATAATGTTAAGATGATGTAATTTGAATGAATACATTGTTAAGCTTTTGGTTTAAGTATTAAAGTTGTGCATAAGAGAAGAAATAAGATTTGATGAGAATTCCATGTCAAAAACATGGAGGGAGATCCACTAGGGGATCACACATTACATTGACATGATGTGAGGGTATATGTCGAGGGAATAGAAGAAAGAAAATTTGTTTGGAATAAGTATGAATTTGATTTGATTATATGATTTATGTAAAGAAGATTTGCTGGGGATAAGAATCTATAATCCACTAGAATAAGATCGAATAAAATTTATTTTGTTCTAATTGATGTGGAGGCATATCTGCTAGAGATATGGGCTAGAGTCTGCTAGGGATCGGGTATATGAACCTTCCACTAGAGAAGCAGGTTTGGGCTATTCACTGGGGATTAGGATTTAAGTTTGATTTCATAGATTTGTTTGGGGATGTATCCACTAGAGATAAGAGTTTGGTTGGATTTCTTTAATTTAGACTTTACTAGAGTTGGTTTAATTTGGCTCTAGGGAGGTTGGTTTTGAATTTATTTATTGACTTGTTTATATACGATTTAGGGCTCCACTTGGGGGATGGTGTGATTTATCTCCGTTGGGGAAAATTAAAATGGGTTTAATTTAATCTAAGTTAATGTATGGACCCCATCAGTTTGTGTGGACCCACTGAGATGGGCTATGTCAGCCATGACCTACCTCATCTTTACAAATCCAAAGGGATAGTCTACTAGCTACGGGGTATAGCTAGCCAACCTAAGGGGATGCCTTTTGGTGTGTAATGGCTATGCTAGGAAGAAGACATAATAGACTTACATCTTTCAAAGAGAGGAATAATTGCTGGGGTGACCTGTTGGTTGTAAAATAAATTGAACGACTTAGGCCGACTACTGAGTGAATGAGGCTGGGGACTTATGTCAACTCAAAAGTAGTCAAGATTAATTTTATCTTAATTTTAATGTGATTTGATATGGTTTTTTTAGTTTAGTTTGATTTTGAATTGAGGGCATATCCATTGGGGATGTGAGCTTGGTTAAATTTGACAAATTTAATTTATGGACCATGTCATTGTGATGGACCCACAGAGATGGGGCTATATCAGACTTGTCATATCTCAAATTTACAAATCCAAAGGGATGGTCTACTAGTTGTGGGGTAGAGCTAGCCAACCTAAGGTTTCTTGCAATGGCTATGCTAGGATGAAGGCATAGCAAACTTACATCTTCTAAAGTAGGGAACAACTATTGGATTAACCTGTTGGTAGCACAACAAATCAAACCCGACTTAGGAGCGACTACTAAGTGAATTCCACTGGGGACTTATATTAACTCTATAGTAATTCGGGAGCTTTCTAACTATCCTAAAATTAGGATACTTTCTTGGGAAATGGTACCAGTAGGGGTGTCCTTCTAATCCATAAGTGAATATATATTTTATTTATAGGTTTATGTGGAACCTTTTGGTGTGCAAGGGACCACATTGAGAAGTGGCTATGTGGCCTTGACCTATCTCAGATTTACTAGACCAAGGGAGAATCTGCACATCCACAGGAAGGATTCTCCAACCATATGGGTGGTTACTAGGAAAGAGGCGGCCATCGATAAAACAGTAGTGTCTAAATGGGGTTGCAAATGACGTGATCCAAATATAGTGCCGGAGGTGTTGCTAGGGGCATTGTCCTAAGCCGGAAAGCCTATAGGTGTGCGATGGCCAACTCAGGGAGAAATCATAGCAGACTTACATCTGCCATGAGTGGTGTATCCTAAGGTGCAGAACTAACCAACCTAAGGTGTATCTGCCAGCATGAGTCATGTATCCATCAGCATAGTGACAACCAACAAACCTAAGGAGCTCGTTAGTGTGCAATGATCAACTTGGAAAGAAATCTTGTAGGTTTACAACTTTCCAAGTAGAATTGATCAGTGGGATAGTCTATCGTCGACAAGATAGATACTATCTAATTTAGAGTGACTACTAAGTAAGGAGCCCCGAGGAAGGACTGGACCTAGACTTGAAGCAATCAAGAGGAAAGGAGCTGCTAGGGGACTGATTGTAAACCTTAAATATACTCGATCAGTCAGTGCACAATGGCTAATCCAAGAAGAAAGCATAGTAGACTCACATCCTATTAAATGAAACCAACATGAGGCATCTTACCGGCCATGTAGTAAAGCTTACCAAACTAACAAGGCACTCATCGGTGTGCAGGGGCCAAGTAAAGAAGGAAAGCATATCAAACTTACATTCTCTAGAGTAAGAAGACCACTAGGGTGACACACTAGCAGGGTAGCATGTTAGCCCGACCTAGAGCAGCTACTGAGTGAGTGTCGCTGGGGTGTTATCTCAACTATGAGTAGCCCGAGACAACATATATGTGTTTATTTTATATGTTTTCATGTAGTTTGTGTTTGTGTTATGTTGATGAAGGATAGGAGGCCACCCGAGTTCCTTACACCTACCCTAAACACATCGTCGCAGCTTCGCGAACAAGAATACTTTCAACATGGAAGAGCTTGAATTCAAAATGAAATGTTCATTGATGATAATTATTTTAAAACATGATTTATAATATTTCTTTAATAAGAGATGATTGATTGGAAGCATTTGGCATTCTCTCTTATGATTAATAAGCTGGTAAGATCCTACTTGTCAGGCTTTCTCTATTATAAAGGTCCTTCCCAAGTGGCTTCAAACTTGCCTCTTATCTTACGACAGGCAATAATCAATCTCCTTAGAACTAAAATAACCTCTCATACATGAAAAGCTCTACAGGAAACTTGTTGTATATTCAATCATTTTAGCTTTGTACAACTTAGGTTTTGGCATGCACAGAGGCATCTCTCTTAATCCTTTGAGCTCTTCTAATCACAACTAGCATTACGCTCTTTAGTGATCTTGCTACCCACAACTATCTTAGTGATGGAGTTGGACTTCTAATGGTAGAATGGCTTCAAACCCTACACACTAAGAAAGAAGCGAGATGGAGTTTATGTGGTGCGGTGACAAGGCTTCAACTAACTGCTCATGCCATTGTGCTTATTATTGTCGGTGTCTTCTTTAGTATTTAGAAGAGTTTTGTTGAAGGCTTTTTGCTAATTTGTTTGCCCTCGGGAGATGATGGTAGAATATCTCAAATCTATGTTGTATCCCCAGGCAAAGTTATTGATCTAGATGCTCTTGAATGCAGTACAATTTTAAAAAAAAAATTCATCGAGACACTCTGAATCTATATATGTTATGGTTACAAAACAACTAGAGCACATGCTGAGTTGTGACCTCTCTAAGCAAAATCACCTTCACCCATTTGGAAAAGTAGTTAGTAGCAGCTAAGATGACTGTTGACCCTTGGAAGAAGGAGGATCAATCAGACCCACTATGTCGGTACCCCAACACTCAAATGGCCATGAGGCTAATGTAGGATGTCGAATATTGGGTGGTTTATGTAGGATTACACCGTGTATTTCATATTGGTGGCCTTGCCTAGTCGTATACATACAATCTTTAATCATCGATCGCTAGTAGTATCATAGTCTCTTGATTTTATATCATCTTGACGGATTGGTTGGCTCCACATAATCCACGAGTGTACCTTGGTCCGATCTTATGAGCTTCATGCTAGTCTAAACAACATAATCACATATGATCGATAGACCACCGGTATAAGGCACCATTCACAAGAACATAGGAAACTACTCTCTACTTCATCTGATGGTTTCCTCGAATATAACTCCTCATCCTTTTTAGCATTGGTAACCTCCCCTTCAAGAGAGTACTTTTGGATGAGTTTAATATCAATAAGGGATAAGACTAGTCTATTTTGGACCTTTATTGATATGGACTCATCCTCCGTACATGCCAACTCTTTGGCAAGCTTGGCTAAAGCATACACTATGATGTTCTCTCCTCGAGGAATCTTATAAATTGTAACCTCTAGGATTTAGGCCAATAACTTCATGATAGTGATGGAGCTTAGGCTTTATAACCTTATAGGACCTAGTGATTTGGTTGATAATTAGATGTTGATGTTCTTGATGCTTGAGTAATGGCTAACTATAGACTGGCAAACAAAGCCTCATATTTGACTTCATTGTTGGTACAAGGATTGAACAGATGATATGAGAATCTCATCACATTGCAGTATGGAGTTAAGAGAACTATTCCTTCTCCCGCCTTTCCTGGAATAGTAGATTATGGTTTATCTCTTCTTTGAGAGAATGCTGCACCATTAAATTACATCTCCTAGTGATGAATGATAGTATCCCCTAAGTTCATAATTGATTCATCAGGGAGACAATCACTAAGTGGAGAGTCGACAAGAAGTGGGTGTGCTGCTAAGAAATCCACTAGCACTTGTCCTTTCACCACACAAAGGGGTATGAAGGTAATGTGATACTGTAGTGGATAGCTTCGGTCATGTCATGAGATACCGTAGTGGACTGATCCTAGAGATTAAGTTTTCCTTATGAGGAAGAATGTAGTGCTGTATCTTTTGGGATGCAAAGATTAAAGCTTGGCAATGCTTCTCAATGAGTGGATGATTAGCCTCAGTGGGGATTAGACGATGGCTGAGGTAGAGTGCATTTTTCTTCCCTTCATTGTTGGCTTGGGCCAACAAAGCACCAAGGGAGTCATCTAACATAGCAGTGTAAAGTATGAGCAACTTGCGGATAAGGGCTGATAGAACTGGTGACATCATCAGGTAATTCTTGAAGTCTTTGAAGGCATGCTCACACTTATCATCCCACTTGAACTTGGCATCCTCTTTGACAAGTACTGAGAATGGTTGACATCTTCCCAATAGGTTGGATATAAAGCATCCTAGATATGCCAACCGCCCTTAGAATGATATGAGTTTTGTTAAACTTTTAGGGGGTGGTATTTCTAATATTGCCCTGATCTTCTTCGGATCAATTTTGATTCCCTAGTGTCGGACAACAAACCCAAAGAATTTCCCTAAAATTACTCTGAATGCACACTTTAGGGGTTCATTTTGAGGTTTAATAATCTTAACTGTTTGAAAATTACTCTCAAGTCAAAGAGATGGCCTTCCTTTACTATAATTTTGACCACAAGATCATCGACATATTTCGACATGATGATGAATAAGTTCATTAAAGATTTGAGTCATAGTTCATTGTTATGTAGCACTAGCATTTTTATGGCTGAAAGGCATGACATTATAGCAATAAATTTCAATGGGGGTTCTAAAAGCAGTGTTTTTTTCATCTTTAAGGGCCATCTTCATTTGGTTATATCTAGATGAGCCATCCATGAAAGAGAAGACTGCATGAGATGAGGCAATGTCTACCATCAGCTTGGGGATTGGTAATGAAAATTCAACTTTTGGACATGCCTTATTTAAGTTCCTAAAATTGATGCATATGTGAATTTTGTCATTATTTTTCTTAATTGGGATGACACTAGCTAACTAGGTAGGGTATTTTTCTTTTCGAATGAAGCCACCATCGATCAATTTCTTGACCTCATAAATGACCTATTATTCTATGTCTAATCACATGCGTCTAGAAGCTTGCTTGATAGAGTTAGCAGTAAACTCTATTGCTAGTTTATGGACCACTACGTCAGGAGCCAATCGAGGCATCTCTTAATAGCACCATCCAAAGGAATCCTTAAACACAATCAATAGTCTAACTAAGTATTAGTTTCAATTTCATTCAACAAAAATTGATGTATGTCGTGCGTGGATCTTCTTTAGTTCCTAGGTTGATTTCCTTGAGCTCGTCGATGGTTGACTAGATCTCTTCTTTGAACTCTAGCAGTGCATCTTTGACTTAAAAATCATCTAGATCATCTGATGTTTCTAAGCACAACTCCTCATATGAGTTAATGTGATTTGAAAAGAACATATTAGATTCCAAATGTTTGGTGATGACTAAGTAGTAATTGTCATCATTGAATGGAACCACTATACCAAATCCTAGTTCTGGTCTTGACTGAGGGCTGTTGCATTTGTTCTTACATATTCTTTCGAAGTAGTCTGACTTATGCTTTGACCAAGTATGTGGGATTAACCCTTTCTTTGCTAAATTATTAACATAAGGCAAGTACAAATCAAAAGACAATTCTATTAAATCTTTAAATGAATCATCCTCAAGTTCTACATCAACTTCATATCTTGAGGATGATGCTCCCAAAAAGAACATCTGAGTCTTCACACCTGTGGATGAATTAGGGCTTCCTTAACTACCAAACCCTCAGCTTTTTTAGAGGAAAGTGGGGTTAGAGCAAAGGTTCCCAACTGATGCCTAACTGTTTCACATGTAGACTTGGATACACTTATGCTTTGCCTTGGAGCCCCACTACTATCAAGTGTCACCTCCAGGGAATCTACTACTGTGAAGAGATGGCTGGTGTGCTAACCATATAAGACTCATCCTATAAACTAGATTTTAAGTATATAAGGATAATAGGTGTACTCTTTGTAGCTAGGACATATCTTCTATTGGATGGCCAATAATAAGGTTTTCCACCCTAGGACTGCCTCTGAACTGGGCTCTTCCTTTGCTTGGTGGAGGTCAGGTCGCCCTACCCATATGTTCGAATGGAGTAATGAGGTGGAATTTAATGTATCCCTCCACTTCCTCCTCTAAGTCTATTTTCACTCCCTTTTATTTTCTTTTTCATTTTCTCTTTTCTTTTCTTCTTCTTTTTCTCTTTCTTTTTCTTGTTCTTTTTCTTTTTCTTTTATTTTATTTTTGAACTTTGGTCAAGTTTGTACGAATAGACTTGTTGATTTTTTAGGGAGGTAGTAATCCGCATCCTCATATATGCTAACCTCGTGAATTGTAAATGGCTTTAGATCTCCTTTGACACAGTAGAAAATCCACAAACTTCAAACCACAGAGATGTAGAGATGGAACTATGTTGTTCTCGTGTATCCATGGTCTTCCAAGAAAAGCATTGAAAGATGTATTCAAGTATATAATGTGGAACTTGGCTTCGATCTTCCAATCATCTATCTCCAAGGGAAACACTATGGAGCCTAAGGCCTATTGACCTCACTTTTGGAGTGTGAATTCAACTTCCCATCATAGACTTAAGAGTCTTCTAAACACTAAGACTTTTCTATTCATAAGACACTACTAATAATTAGGTAAACACTTAACCTAAGCTTAAAGAATTAGAAGGGTTAACCATAGGATTAGGTTATGCTTAGGATTATGATAATCCACCTACATTACAACCCAAATCCAATCCATGTTCACCTTCTCAAACCAAACCTCAAGTTCAATTCAAACATCAAATCCAAATATAAATCTATACCCAAATTCCAATACTAAATGATTGAAGCCCATGATCAAATCCAAACTTCAAACCCAACCTAAGCCATATGACATATCTCATGGACTTAGCCAATCTTAATCCAAATAAATCCATAATCAATTGATTTTCTCATATTAAATTTATATCTTCAGTCATCTTTCTAAATATAAATCAAATCTACATTAAAATGATTAAAACTAAATCAAACTAAATCAAAACCCTTCTTACGCCATATGACCTATACCATGGACTTAGCCAAATATTAATCCAAATCAAGTCAAACTCAATTGATTTTCTCATAAATCAATCATATTTTCAATCATCTTCACAAATTTAAATGAAATATACATTTAAATCATTAAAACTAAATAGAACCAAATCAAAATCCAAACCTAAGCCACATGTCCCAACTCCATGGACTTAGCTAAATTCCCTAATTCCAAAACACAAATTCAATTGATTTTATCATGAATCAATCATACCTTCAATCATATTCACAAATATAAATGAAATCTACAATCATCAAGTCAAACCAAAATTAACCCAAGTCAAATCAAACATAACCCTATTGACTTGAAATATTCAAATGAACCAAAACCCATTTGAACCCAACCCAATTGCAATTGAATTTATATATCAATCCCAAATCCATATATAAACTCAACTAAATCAAACCTAACCCAAAATCTAGCCAACTAAACCCAATTGATCTACTTGACCAAAAGTGGCCAATTTGACCTATTTGAGCCAAGTTCTAATCCTACCCAAATTTGATTGAACCAGCCCCATCAAAACCTCCCATCATGATTGTTGATTACCCTAGGTTGATCAATTATCATAAATTGGTCAAACCAAGTCAACTTGGTCATTTGACCAAGCCAACCCCTTAACCCATATGAACCCAAACTAGCCAAATTGTAACCTAAGCCAAATCCCAAGAAACCAATGATTCATACAAAATCTAAATCAATATTTGAATATGACTTGACCTTCAATTGAGTCAAACTAAACCCAATTGGCTCTCTTGACCCAAGTTGACCCAAATTCACCTAAAAGACCAAATTGGGTCAAATAAAAATATAAACAAATTGATAAACCAATGGCTCAAGTTCAATACAAATTGATTGTTGAACTTGACCAAAGCCATGATTGGACCTAATTGAACCCAATTGACCTACTAAGCCCAAATTGACCTAAAGGTTCAAGTTGGCACAAATCCAAATTAATTGAAACCAAAGCCTACAATCATCTTCAATTAGTCAACTAAACCCAAACAAACACCCAACCAAGCCAATTTGGCCAATTTGGTCAAATTGGTTAACTTAACCCATTTGACCCAAATGAATTCAAATGAGCCAAAATCAAACAAACTAAACTAACCAATTGAACCAAAACATCCCAAATGATCATATGGACTTGACCAAATTCTTGGTTTGACCCAATTTGGTCAAACTTGACCCAACCTAACCCAATTTAATCTAAATGAGTCAAATTGAGCCAAACCTAACCAAATCAACTCCAATTGACTTGAAATTTGGGCTAGCCCACTTTTGGCTCATTTCAAATTTGTCCAAATCAAATCCAATACCAAATGATCATTCTAGCATTGGGTGAAAGGCATCACAAGAGACACATCACCCATGTAAGTGGTCATTTCTATTCTTGGCCACTTGGTACTCTCCCAATAGTCCACCTAGGAACCTAGGACACTGCTAAACCTAACCCATGGGGTGGTTGGGTCCGCCATGACCCATTTGAGGGGAAATCACCTCACCATCTCCATTAGAGAATTTGAAACCCATATGACACCCATGATTCCTCATTGGAAGCCACCTCCACACCTTCGACCAACCAAGCCAAGCCAACTCACCTCCTACCTGCCGCCCATGACTCGAGATGGGGACAACCACTATAAGCAAACTTATCCCACACCGATCAAGATGAAAGGGGGTATACACCCCCTCATTTCCACTCAAACACATACAAAAATCATTCCTTAGAGCCCTAGCTACACAAGACAAGCCATTAGAGCCATTCCCTAAGCTCTTAAGTTTATTCCTCGATCATAAAATGCCATTCCCATCCATTTCAAAATAAGACACTCTAATTTCTGACCTAACTTCTCCATTTCTCCATCAAACTCAAATTAACTTTGCACACACCTTCCGTAGGCCTCATCGACCAAGAACAAACCATCTCCCCTGGCACCGTGGTGGGACTTGATCTCCAAATCATCAATCATGGACTTTGAGAAACGTCAAGGAATTGATCCAATTTACTCAATGAGCTTCATCTCCACTAGATGAAGCTTCCAATCATTCAAGCCATCTTGAGCTGGTGGTATGCTTCCAAAATTAATCTTTAGGCAAAAATGGGTTGGAGCTTTTGAATAAAACTTGCATCTCATGTGATCTTGACATTGGATCACCGATCGATGTGAAGGTGTTGGATCCTTTTGGAGTTGATCCAAGCTCAGGTAAGCTCAGATCAAGTGAGCAATGATGGATGGACTCCATTCTCCCTCACTCACATGACGTTAGATCACGCGCCATCCATTCCGTGATTGGAATGGACGGTTGTGAGTAGATCCACTAGATCGATCTGATTTAATCCTATTAAGCTATGGGATTAATCATAGCCATCTGATCATAGATTTGATGGTGGATGAGAAAGCGCATCCACCGCCGCCACGTAGGCACTTTGTCAGATAAGTTTTAAATAGCCACTCTTGTGGTGCCACATAGAAAGCGTGCAATGTCAACATGCCACATGGCGCCAAGAGGATTAGGCTTTAATTAGGCTTAATTAATCATGTTTTAATGGTTGAAACTTCTAAAAATCATAAAAAATAAAAAAGAAATAAAAAATGCAAGTAAATACTTATTTTAAAGGTAGTTTAAAAGAGAATTAATTAAAAATGATCTTTACTAATTTTGAACAGTAATTAAGGTTTAATTGCAAATTTATTAGCTTAATTACTTAAGCAATTAATCCCAAATTTTGTGGGATAATTTAATGGGATGACCTCTACCTCCCATGATTTTCTTGGGATTTATTGCTCACTTAATTAGAAAATTGACTAATTAAACCTTAATTACTCTTTTAAGTTAATTAATAATTAATTAATCCTATGAATAGTAATCAATTAGTTAATTAATTTTAGTAATCATTATTTAATAGTAAGTGAACTAAGGAATAGGGTTGGGACCCCTTTCCCTAAGTTCATTTCACCCTTTTTTAAAATGAAATTAATTAAGATTTAACTAATTAATTAAATCACTTAATCAAATTAAAATCATAATCACATCAGACCTTAATTAATTAAATCATGGGGTAAATCTTTATGTGTTTAATAACCTTAAGGAGTTTGATAAAATTATGGTTAGTCCACATGTGTGGGAAAACTATAAGAGTTAATTAAGTCCCTTAATCTAATTAAATATTAAAATTGCATTAGCCCTTTTATTTCCTAGATAAAGTTTATTTTCCATGCATATCATGTTGGCTCATAATTACTTAGTTAATTACTTTATGGTGACATATGTAAGGGTAATTAATTCATCTAATTAAGGGTTCAACTTAATTGACCCATAAAATCAACTTAATTACATTTCCTTAAATTAAATCAAATCACTAATATGGGAATTTTAAAATAACAAGTGATGATTTCTCTTCTCCTCTTTAAATCAAATCAAATCCAAATTAATATAAAGAAGTTTTGGTTATTGCTTTAAATAATTTAAATTTGGTATGTCATTTGAATTCATGCATCCAAAAATCAAGTAAAATAAAATGGATTTTTTTATGTTAGCTTGCATGTGTTGATTTAATTTAATATATGTGTGGCTATTATCACTTTTAAATCCAAATGTATTTTTTAAAAGCTTATAAATGAATAATAATATGTGTTATGATGCTAGTTATAAATACATAAGAAATGCATGTGCTTATAACTTAAGTGTATGAATGTTGAGTTATCTTTCCTCTATTCATGTGTTGATTTATATAAGATTGAATGATAATGGGTATATAGTCTAGACATCTCGAGAACACGAGGCTTTAGTTAGCCCCAAGAAGGTCACTTGATTACCTCACTTGTTTGTTTTATCAATGTAACGTGCCCATTTGATTTCATTCTTATATATTTCAACATTAGAATTTTGATAGAGCTTTAATTCATACATATAAATGATTCAATCAAAAAAATATACAATCTTTGCATAGTTTTCTTTCCCTCATTTATGTATACATCCAAGTGTGTCCAAGAAAACCAAGTATATAGTCTAGACATCCCATGAATACAAGGCTTTAGTTAGCCCCAAGGAGGTTATTTGATTACCTCACTTCCTGTTTATCAACTACACGTACTTGCCTATATCTTTGATTACCTCATGTCCCTAGTTTTACTGAATAAAAAATCCATTTTACATTAAAATTGCATGCATTCATAATTGACTAAGTAGTTGAATTAATTAGCCATATGATTTAGAGCTTGCTTCTTATGTTCATGTATATGAATTTACATATGTTTGAATGCAAATGGGTATATAGTCTGAACATCCCAAGAATATGAGGCTTTAGCTAGTTTCAAGGAGGTCATTTGATTACATCACTTCCATGGTTTAATAACGGCACATGCCAATTTAATTTCATTTTTATGTCATTTTTGCATTAGATTTTGGATAAATTTTTAAATTAATATGTTTAAATGATTCAATCAAATAAATTATAAATTCTAAACATATACATACATTCATCATTTAAGTGTGCTAAAATATGTCGCATGTATAGATACACATAGGATTAAATCATATGCATGTTACATGTGATGGAATGGAATGATTTAATATATGTCATGTTATAGTAATTCAATTAAATTAATCTTAAGATGCCTTTCATTTTGAATAGGATTATTTAAAGTGAACCTAAACTTAGGATTAATTAAATCATTTAATATGCCCATTCACTAAAGAGAACTAAATCAAATTAATATACTTAGAAAGTGACTTAAGGTAGGGATGAAAGAGGGTAATCCTCTTTTCCTCTCTTTATAACACTTAGTTGCTAAGTGTAATCAAATGAAACAAAACAAAACACAAATTAAAATTCTTAAATCAATTAAACTACTTCAAGTGAAATCAACCTTTCATGTTAAATTGAATCCTTCTACACTTAGAAAATACAACACTAATGCCTAACAAGACTTACCACACAAGCCTTAATACACACATTAGAATTAAGTCACCACTTCTAGCTCTAAGTTAAGACAATGCATGATGTGTTGTATGGTTTGTTTTATATTGTATTATTTTAGATTGGATGTTAGGGTGTATGCTTCGTAGATTAGATGATAGGATAATATTAGCCTAATCATGTTTTTTTGTAGGGGAATATGCTTAAGGGATGCTTAAAAATAAATGTGAATGCTCTTTCTGTAGGTTGCTTAAATCCTTAACCATAATCCAAGTTAGGACAGGAGCGCTTAGTTACCCATGTGTAGGGTGCTAAGTCCAAATTTTAAATACAACTTCTTGGGATTATATTTATATTTAGGTAACCTCTATTTTGCAGGTGTAGTTAGATTTACTTTTCCCACATAAATGTAATTTTTGCAATAGGAATTAGGGTTAGTGCTATGAGGGATTAGAATGAGTAGTAGCCAAAAGGCTTTGTCCTGGGGTTCCCTGTGATGCCTTTGAAGCAAGCACCATCCAAATCAAAGAAGGAACCAAATCATAAATGGAGATATGAAGAAAACCCACATAACATTTAATACAATTATAATTATTCTTTCATATTCTAGGTTGTATAAGGGTAGAGCTAGGCTACTCATCTTTTCTCTCTTTGAATTGTATGTACAATACACCGGCCTTTTATTCTTTTATGATAGTTTATATAATTGTTTGATGTTATGTTTATATGCATTGGATGGCATGATTTTCATTGTTTCTTAAATAATGATGCTTTAATCTGTGGCTTGGATATGATTAGGCTCTTAGGATAAAAATAACTTTTCTACCCAACTAATAATTCATAACTAAAAATTTTAAACAACTGATAACCTTATCATAAAACCTAAGACATAAATAAAATAATTAAAAGATTTTGCAACCCCTTAATTGTATGGTTGTATGTTTCACATCATACATGCATATTCTTTCTCTCTCGAACATGAAGGATCTCTATTCTTGCATAATAAAGGAATGCTTGACCTGTGAGGGCATCCCTTATGGTGGAGAACACCTTCTTCTAGTTTATTTGACCCATAATCTATTTCATCAAGTATTTAGGCATAAGAAATCCTAAAGCCTCTGTCAAAGTGATGTGTCTAAAATGAAATAAAATTTGAAAATATTTTTCATCTATAGATTAAGTCATATGCTTATACCACTCATGCTCTAGTCTCTAGGACTTTAGTAAAAATAACTACCCTAACTATCTTGCAATTCATAAGACCAACTACATGGTTTTAAAATCATTGTAGGAGGAGTTAACTAGCCATTTGAGGTTATAAGTCTAGAAGTCAGACAATTTATTCTCTCTTGTAGAGGTAAACTCTTATGTCCACCTATCTCTTAGATTTAGGTTGTGCTTTAGCTTGTACTAAAGCTCCCTAGATTTAGGATCCGAGGTAGCTATTTCCTTTGGGCTACGAGCATAAATCTTCACCTCTTAGGCATTCCTACAACCTTATGTTGGTTGATTATAAGCCCTAGTAATTTAATTAATTTTCTTCTCAAAACATATAAATCTCCTCAACTTCAAAATTATAAAGCCCAACCATAGGATAGATTGGAATGTTCACTAGGCTTCCTAGTATCATAAGCATTTCCTACTTATTTTATTTGGATTCCAAAAATAACTCTTCTCCTAATTGATTTTCCAAATACAACCAATCCTTTGATAGTCTAACCTTAAAATTTTTGGAGATGATAATTGTCAACTTTAATCGATAGTATTCTTAAGAAATTTTATTTCCTAAGATTTAATTAACTATGGAGGTCCATAGGGAACTTAAGAACTAGTTTAACATAAACTTTACTTTATTAGTCCATGTGAAGTCGGGGAAAAATCTCAAGTACATTCAAAGACCCATGATGCCCTAAGAGTCTTTATTACCTGATTAGGTCCATTGTAGGGTGATGCCTCTATCTTTTGAGATAGTACATCATACCTCAATGTTGTACCTCAAAAAGTACACCCCCCCATACATCTAAAATAAACACCACAGGCCTTCTCTCCTTGTTCATTGAATCCTCTTAACATCATCCTTTCTTTTAGAGTTTGGAGATGTCATCCTCAAGGGGTTCTTAGACTCATATTATTGTCCGATACACCGGGTCAACCAAAACTCGGATAGACCGCCAACATTCACTATAATGTAAAGAGGTTGTGCTCATGTCTTAGAGTAAGTCTTCATCGCTAAATGTAACTCTTAAGATGTCTTTCGAGTGGCATACCTCCTCTTTAGTAGTGGTCAGCTGAGCTATGCATATCTCTAGATCAAGTAAGGACCTAATTAGAGATTCCCTCATCTCTTTAGATGTCAAGGGCATCATATATGCTTAACTTAGTTGGAAACTTTCTAAGGTGAGCTAGGATATTGTAATCAAGTCTGGCTTAGTCCTCCACAAGTATATCCATGGGTGGAGCATCCTATGGAGGAGCTATCTGCTTACTAGAACCAATGGATTGCTTACCCTTACTATGAGGTGTTACCCTAGGAGATAAACTTTGCTACTAGGTTGACTTTAGTGACTTCTTGGAATGATGAGCTTGTGGAAAGTTTTACCTTCTCATCGGGCATACCTACACCTTATCTTATGGGATCCTCAAAGTCAGTTGACTCCAACTCAATCTCAAGAGGTGAACCCGATTGATTCAGAGAAGGATAGTCAGACTCTGAATCAGAAAAAAATGGATCAGAACTACTAAAGCTATTATTTTTCTTTAGACTCGAATAGCTTTCAATAGGAAAAACATCGAGAGCATTAGAAGTAGACAATATATAAGTAGAATTAGCTTTCTTCATTAATTTCTTTTGGGTGGAGGTATATGATAGAAATCAAATAAAGTAAGTGAGTAAGGGATTTAGTTTTCTTATCCATAGATACAATGCTCCTACCAGTGGAAGAGGAGCTAGTAGAAGAGGTGGTAGCTGCAATGGTGGAGGGCTACTAGACTATCCCCTGCCGCACATCGCTGTCGCTATCACCCTCCCTAAGTTGTCCTTTGTAACTAGCAAACCTTCCATGGTGTTGGAGGTTTGAGCTACTTCAGGCACCTACAAGGAAAGCTTCTTTATCTTAGAAATGATCTTCTTAGAGGTTTGGGATAGGGAGATATCCTAACTTTATTTGGTCTTAAGAGGATCGTAGGTATCCCCAAAGATTATTCTAATAGAACTAGATGGTTGTTCTAATAAGTGTTCCTTAGGGATAATTATGGCTCATAACTTATAGTTGTGCTCAAGTTAGTCCTTAAAAGTGATACAATCCTCTAAGACATGGCATAACAAGCGGTGGTAGGGGCAATAGCTAGGATCATCGCTCTTGCCCACTTCCTCCGGCCTCTCAGACTCTAGTAACTAAAAGTTAAGTTTCTTTAAGAGATTCTTAAAGATTTTCCTAACTTCCTCCCTCTTGAATGAATATGGCTTATTCAATCTATCGACAAGAGTAAGTGGAAAGTAGCTACCTGGCGATGGATATGAATACCGCTGGTGGGTAGGCTGCTGAGGTGGTGGAAATGGTCATTATGGCGGCTACGGTGGCCGGTATGATGGCTGAGGTGGTGGAAGAGGAGGTTGCTGAGCTCGTAGTCTCTCATACTAAACTCTGGTTGGCTATTTCCATCTATCCACTAACACAACTATCCCTGGCTTCTTCTCAAACACCTTATGTAGCTTGGGCTAGAAGATTGTCGAAAGGGAAACTATTTGGCTTCCTCTTGTAGGCTAGCCGCCTTATCGATTAATTTCTCAAATGTTTTGATGGTAAATCCCTGAAGCATGAAGGTGACCGGGCCATTGGATATTCTTGAGAAGAATCTCAAAGGCATGTTGTTCGGATAGCTGTGGTTTACATTTCATGCTCAGTTCCACCTGAGAATAATAGGGACTCATTGAGTTTCTTTCTTATAATGAGGTTGCCTACAATCACCCTCTGCTGAGCTCCAACGAAACCACTTGATGAAGAGGTGCTCCAACTCAAAAAGACTTCACCGAACCGTTGGGCAGTTTGGTGTACCAATCAAATGCAACACCTGACAACTGCTAACAAAAAGGCGGAAGAGGAGTGCATTACAGCCACCTATGTTACAATAGCTGACTCTAAATTATGAAATGTGTTTTCTTGGGTTCCCACTACCATCAAAGATCTTGAAGGATGGTGGCACAAAACCCTAAATAAAATAAAAACTAAATAAAAATCAAAACCTAAAAATAAATAAAAAAAACCTAAACCTAAAATAAACAAAATAAAATAAACATAAACCTAACCTAAAATAAATTAAACTAAAATAAATAAAACCTAAACCTAAACCAAAAATAAACTAAACCTAAACCCTAAATTAAATAAAATAAAATAAACTAAAAGTAAACCTAAACCTAAACTTTAAAATAACCTAAAATAAAAGACTAAAACCTAAACCTAAACCTAAACCTAAAAAATAAAAAAAAAAACATAAACATAAAAATAAAATAAAAATAAAACTAAACTAAAAAATAAACATAAACCTAAACCTAAAAAATAAACTAAAATAAAACCTAAACTAAAATAAATAAACCTAAAATAAATAAACTAAAGTAAATAAAAAAAATAAACCTAAATAAAAAATAAAAATAAAATAAATAAAATGAATAAAAATAAACTAAATAAACCTAAACCTATTATTTTAAAAAACCCTAAACCCTAAACCTACAACCTTAAACCCCCCTAAACTCAAAACCCTAAACCTTAAAACCCTACTAAACTAACCCTAAACCCTAACCCTAACCCTAAGCCCTAAACCCTAAACCTTAAAACCCTAAACCCTAAACCCTAAACTAACCATAAACCTAAACCCTAAAAACCCTAAACCCAAAAGCCTAAACCCTGGACCCTAAACCCTAAACCCTAAACCCTAAACCCTAAACCTTAAACCCTAAAAACCCTAAACCCTAAACCCTATCCCAAAACCCAAAACCATAAAACCCTAAAACCCTAAAATTAAACACTAAACCCTAAACCTTAAGCCCTAAACCCTAAAAACATAAAAACCTCAACCTAAACTAAGTAAAACATAAAAATAAGATAAATAAAAAACTAAACCTTAATAAAATAAAATAAAAACATAAAACTTAAAATAAAATAAAATAAACTAAAATAAAATTAATAAAACCTAAACTAAACTAAAAAAGTAAAATAAACCTAAGAATAAAAACCTAAATAAAATAAAAACTAAATGTAAAATAAATATAAATTAATCATAAAATAAAATAACATAAAATAAAACTAATTAAAAACCTAAACCTTAAAATTAAACCTAAAAATAAATAAAAAATAAAACCTAAACCCTAAACTAATAAAAAAACCAAACCTAAAATAAAAATAAAATAAACAAAAGAAAATTAACCTAATCCTAAACCAAAATAAACTAAACTAAAATAAATAAAACCTAAACCTAATCCTAAAATAAATTAAACCTAAACCTAAACCTAAACTAAATCAAATAAAATAAACTAAAAATAAACCTTAACCTAAACTAAAAAATAAAACCTAAAAATAAACCTAAAATAAAAACCTAAAAAAAAAACTAAACCTAAACAATAAAAAAAGTAAAACTCAACTAAAAGGTAAACCTACACCTAAACCTAAACCTAAAAATAAACTAAAATTAAAAACATAAATTAAAATAAATAAACTAAGCTAAATAAAAATAAAAAATAAAATAAACTAAAATAAATAAAAAATAAACTAAATAAACTTAAACCTACCGATTTACTTAATATTTTAAAAAAATCCTTAAATCCTAAACCCTATACCCTAAACCATAAATCTTAAACCCTAAAACTATAACCTTAAACCCTAAGCCCTTAACTCTAAAAAACCCTAAACCCTAAACCCAAACCCTAAACCCCAAACCCTAAAACCTTAAATGCTAAACCCTAAACCCTAAACCCTAACCCTAAACCCTAAACCTTATACCCCAAACCCTAAACCTAAACCTAAACTAACTAAATAAATTAAAAAATAAACTTAAACCTAAAAACCTAATACGCCTAAACCTAAACCTAAACCCTATGAATGGTGGTGGCGGAGAAAGAGATTGGGATATGATGGTGGAACTCGTTACTCGAGAGGCTGGGGTGGTTCTTCTAGTAATTAGAGAAATTGAAGAATGGCTAATCCCATTCATCGCTATGGAACTGTCTTTACAGAGAGATGATTTTAGTTATCTAGGTTTTGATTTCATCTGTGCTCATTTTTTATTTGTCATCGCCAGGTCTTAGAGAACTTGGTGCTTGCTAATAAAATCAAAAAGAAGAAATGTTGAATCTGAATTTGTTCTCTATTAAAAAAATAAAAAACCCTAAACCCTAAACTAAAACCTAAACCCTAAACCTAAAACCTAAACACTTAACCCTAAAAACCCTAAACACTAAACCCTAAACCCTAAACCCTAAACCCTAAAACTATAAACCCTAAACCCTAAACCCCAAACCCTAAACTCTAAACTAACCCTAAACCCTAAAAAGCTAAAAACTTAAACCTAAACTAATTAAAACCTAAAATAATATAAATAAAAAGTATATACCAAAAAAATAAAAAAATAAAAAATAAAAACATAAACTAAAACCTAAACCTAAACCTAAACCTAAAACTAAACCTAAAAAGAAAATAAAATAAAAAATAAAAACAAAACAAAAATAAATAAATAAAGATCAAAATTAAAAAAAAAAAATAAAAAACCTGAATAAAATAAAAACTAAACCTAAAATAAAAATAAAATCAACCTAAAAGAAAATAAAATACAAACTAAATAAAACATAAACTTAAACAATAAATAAAAAAAAAAACCTAAAAATATAAACTCTAAACTAATAAAAAAACACTAAACCTATAAAAATAAAATAAACCTAAACTAAAATAAGTAAAACTTAAACCTAAAATAAAAATAAAATAAATCAAAACCTAAACCTAAACTAAAAAAAAAATGAAAACCTAAAATAAAAATAAAATAAACAAAAGAAAATAAACCTAAACCTAAACCAAAATAAACTAAACTAAAATAAATAAACCTAAACCTAAACTAAATAAAATAAACTAAAAATAAATCTAAACCTAAACTAAATAATAAAACCTAAAAATAAACCTAAAACCTAACATGAAAAAAATAAAATAAAAACCTAAACCTAAGCCTAAAAATAAAAAATAAACCTAAACCAAAAAAATAAAATTAAAATAAAACAAAACTAAAAAATAAACCTAAACTGAAACCAAACCTAAACCTAAAAAATAAACTAAAATAAAAAACCTAAACTAAAATAAATAAACCAAAAATAAATAAAGTAAACTAAATAAAAACAAAAATAAACTTAAATTAAAATAAAAATAAAATAAAATAATAAATAAAATAAAAAAATTAACCTAAACCAACAGATTTAGTTAATTTAAAAAAATAAAAAAATATTTAAAAACATCCTAACCCTAAACCCTAAAAACCTTAAACCCTAAACTCAACCAAACCCAAACCTAAAACTCTAAAACCCTAAAACCCTAAACCTAAAACCCTAAACCCTAAACCTAAACCCTAAAAACCTAAACCTAAACTTAAACTTAAACCTAAACCTTAAACTAAAAAATCTAAACTAAACTAACCTAAACCTAAACCTAAATAAACTTAAACCTAAAACCTCTAAACTAATTTTAAACTATAAACCTAAACTAAACTATAAACTATAAACCTAAACCTTAAACTAAACCTAAACTAAACCTAAACTAAACTAAAAAATACTAAATAAAAAACTTAAACTAAAGTTTAAAGTTTAAACTTAAACCTAAGCTAACTAAACCTAAAACCTAAACAAAACTAAACCTATACTAAACACTAAACCTAAACCTAAACCTAAACACTAAACTAACCTAAACCCTAAAACCTAAACCCCAAAACCCTAAACCCAAACCCTAAACCTAAACCCTAAATCCTAAACTAAAACCTAAAACCTAAACCTAAATTAAAGAAAACCTAAAAATAAAATAAATAAATAAATCTAAAAATAAATAAAATAAAATAAAAACATAAACTAAAACCTAAACTGAAACCTAAAAAGAAAATAAAATAAAAATAAAAACTAAACTAAAATAAAATAAATAAAAACCTAAACTAATCTTAATAATTAAAAACTTAAATAAAATAAACACTAAACCTAAAATAAAAAAATAAACCTAAAATAAAATAAAATAAAATTAAAAAAAACCTAAACCTAAAAAATAAACTTAAAAATAAATAAAAAAATAAAACATAAACCTTAAACTAAAAAAAAACTAAAACTAAAATAAAAATAAAATAAACCTAAACCTAAAATAAAATAAACTAAACTAAAATAAATAAAACCTAAACCTAAAATATACTAAACCTAAACCTAAACCTAAATTAAATAAAATAAAATAAACTAAAAATAAACCTAAACCTAAAATAAAAAATAAAACCTAAAAATAAATCTAAAATAAAAACCTAAAACCAAACCCTAAAAATATAAAATAAAACCCTAAACTGAAACCTAAAAATAAAATATAAAACCTAAACCTAAAAAATAAAATAAAAATATAACTTAACTAAAAAAGTACCCTAAACCTAAACCTAATCCTAAAAAATAAACTAAAATTAAAAACCTAAACTAAAATAAATAAAATAAACTAAATAAAAATAAAATAAAATAAACCTAAATCAAAATGAAAAATAAAATAAACTAAATAAACCTAAACCTACCACTTTACTTAATTTTAAAAAAATTTAAAATAAAACCTTATCCCTAAACCCTAAACCCTATAACTAACCCTAAACCTGAAACTCTAAACCCTAAATCCTAAACCCTAAACCTTAAACCTTAAAACCCTAAACCCAAAACCCTAAACCCTAAACCCTAAATCCTAAAACCCTAAACCTAAACCTAAAATATTAAACTAAATCTAAACTAACTTAAACCCTAAAGCTAAAACCCTAAATCTAACTAACTCTAAACCCTAAACCTTAAACTCCTAACCATATCTCTAAACTTAAACAAATGATAAACCTGAAAAACCTAAACCTTAAACCCTAAACTAACTCTATACCCTAAATCTGTAAACCCTAAAAACCCTAAAGCCTAAAGCCTAAACCCTAAACCCTAAACCTTAAACCTGAAACCTAAAGTTAACCCTATGCCCTAAACCCTAAACCCTAAAAACCTTAAACCCTAAAACCTAAACACTAAACCCTAAACATAAACACTAAACCCTAACCCTAAACCCTAAACCTAAAACCCTAAACCCTAAAACCTAAACAAAAAAACCTAAAACTAAAACCTAAACTAAATAAAAAAAATAAATAAAGAAACTGAAACCTATATAAAATAAAAAAATAAAATAAAATAAAAACCTAAACATAATACTAAAAATAAAATAAAATAAAATAAAATTTATAAAAACAAAAAAAAATAAACTATATAAATAAAAGAAGAAATGTTGAATCCAAATTTGTTCTCTGTTAAAAATAAAAAAAATAAAAACCAAAAACCCTAAACACTAACCTAAAACCTAAAACCTAAACCCTAAACCCTAAACCCTAAACCGTAAACCTTAAAAACCTTAAATGCTAAACCCTAAACCCTAAACCGTAAACCCTAAACCCTAAACCCTAAAACTCTAAACCCTAAACCCTAAACCTAAAACCTAAACCCTAAACCCAAAACCCAAAAAAAAACCCTAAACCCTAAAAAGCTAAAAACCTAAACTTAAACTAAATAAAACATAAAAATAAAATAAATAAAAAATCTAAACTGATATAAAATAAATAAAATAAAATAATATAAAACCATAAACTAAAACCTAAACTTAAACCTAAATAATAATAATAATAATAATAAAAAGAAACTAAAATAAAATAAATAATAACTTAACCTAAATTAAGAAATAAAATAAACCTAAGAATAAAAACAAAATAAAATAAAAATGAAATGTAAAATAAAAATAAAATAAACCTAAAATAAAATATATTAAAATATAACTAAAAAACTAAACCTAAGAAAAATCCCAAAACCAAAAACCCTAAACCCTATAACTAACCCAAAACCCTAAACCCTAAATCTACAACCTTAATCCCTAAACTCTAAACCCTAAAAAACCCTAAACCCTATGCTAACATAAAACCCTAAATCTTAAAACCTAACAAAAAGCCTAAAACCCTAAACACTAAACCCCTAAACCCTAAACCCTAAACCCTAAACCCTAAACCCTAAAACCCTAAAAAACATAAAACCAAAACCTAAATAAAACCTAAAAATAAAATAAATAAACCTAAACCTAAATAAAATTAAAAAGTAAAAAACTAAACTAAAACCTAAACCTGATCCTAAAAATAAAATAAAAGAAACTAAAATAAAATAATTAAAAACTTTAAAATAAAATAAACCTAAGAATAAAACCTAAATAAAATAAAACTAAATCTAAATAAAATAAAATAAACATAATAAAATAAAATAAAAACTAAATTAAAACCTAAACCTAAAAAAATAAACTAAAAGTGAATAAAAAATAAAACCTGAACCATAAGTAAATAAAAAAAAACCTAAACCTAAAATAAAACTAAAATAAACAAAATAAAATAAACATAAATCTAAACTAAAATAAATAAAACTTAAGGGTAAACCTAAAATAAACTAAACTTAAACCAAAACATAAATAAAATAAAATTAAATACTCTAAAAATAAACCTAAACCTATACTAAAAAATAAAACCTAAAATAAAAACCTAAAACCTAAACCTAAAAAATAAAACAAAAACCAAACCTTAATCTAAAAAGTAAAATATAAAACCTAAACCTACAAAATAAAATAAAAATAAAACTCAACTAAAAAATAAACCTAAACCTAAACCTAAACTTTAACCTAAAAAATAAGCTAAACTAAAATAAAATAAAACCTAAAATAAATAAACTAAACTAAATAAAATAAAACTAAACCTAAATAAAAAATAAAAATAAAATAAACTAAAATAAATAAAAAATAAACTAATAAAGTAAAACCTAAACCTACCACTTACTTAATTTTTCTTTTTAAAAAAAAACTAAACCCAAAGCTAACCCTAAAACCTAAACCCTAAAAAAAAAAAAACCTAACGTAGACACTAAACCCTAAACCCTAAACCCTAAACCCTAAATCCTAACCCTAAACCTTAACCCTAAAACCTACAACCCTAAACCCTAAACCCCAAACCCTAATCTCTAAACCCTAAACACCAAAATCCTAAACCCTAAACACTAAACGCTAAACCCTAAAAACCTAAAACCTAAACATAAACTAAATAAAACAAAAAAATAAAATAAATTAAAAAACCTATGGAACTGTGATAGAGGTTATGGCCGTGGGGGTGGTGGAGGGAGAGATCGGGGATATGATGGTGGATCCCGCTACTCGAGAGGTCAGGGAGGTTCTTTTGGGAACTGAAAAAATTGAAGAATGACCAATCCGATCTGCTGCTTATGGAACTGTATCTTTACAATAGAAAAGGTTCTAGCTATCTAGGGTTTTTGATTTGCTCTATGCATGCTCATTATTGATCTATGTCATCGCTTGTGTCTTAGAAAACTTTGTGTGTTACTTGGTTGATGAAATAAAAAAAGAAATATATAATCTGAATTTGTTCTCTATTAAAAAAATAACCAAAAACCCTAAACCCTAAACTAAAACCTCAACCCTCCAATACCCCTAAAAACTATAAACCTTAAACCCTAAATGCTAAATTTTAAACCATAAACCTTAAACCCTAAAACTCTAAATCTAAAAATAAAACCTAAAAATAAATGAAAAATAAAACCTAAAGCTAAAATAAAAATAAAATAAACGTAAACCTAAACTAAAATAAATGAAATTAAAATAAATAAAACCTAACCACAAACCTAAACCTAAACCTAAACTAAACAAAATAAAATAATCTAAAAATAAACTTAAACATAAACTAAAAAATAAAACCTAGAAATAAACCTAAAATAAACAACTAAAACCTAAAAATAAAAAAAAAACTAAAACTAAAAAATGAAATAAAAATAAAACTAAACTAAAAAATAAACATAAACCTAAACCTAAACCTTAAAAAACTAAAAAAACCTAAAATAAAATAAATAAACTTAAAGTAAATAAACTAAACTAAATAAAAATAAAAATAATATAAACTAAAATAAATAAAAAAGAAACTAAATAAACTAAACAAACGTAAGCTTATCGATTTACTTAATTTTTTTAAATAAAAAACCCTAAACCCTAAACCCTAAACCTACAACCTTAAACCCTAAACCATAAACCCTAAACCTTAAACCCTAAACCCTAACCATAAACCATAAACCCTAAACCCTAAACCCTAATATCCTAAACCATAAACCCTAAACTAACCCTAAACCCTAAACCCTAAAAACCCTAAAGCCTAAACCCTAAATCCTAAACTAACTATAAACCCTAAACCCTAATGCTAAAAGCCAAACACTAACCTAAAGTAACTAAATAAATTAATAATATAAACCTAAACCCTAAAAAATAATAAACCTAAACCCTAAGAATGGGCAGAACCTTGAGCAGAACATCACCATCAACTGTGCTGTTTAGATCTAGGGAGAAAGGTGGAGGTGACGATTTTTACAGTGGAGGTGGGTGATATGGAGGTGCTGACGAATATGGAGGTGGTGGTCAAAGCAATGGTGGTTATGGTGGTAGGATGAGTGACGGAGGTTACAACCTTGGTGGTGGTGGAGAGAGAGATCAGGGATATGATGGTGGTTCCCGCTAGTCAAGAGGTCAAGGTGGTTTTGATGGGAACTGGGAAAACCAAAGAATGATCGATCTGATCTACTGCATATGGAACAATGACTTTAGAGTAGAGATGGTTCTAGCTATCTAAGGTTTTTGATTTTCTCTATGCATGCCCATTTTTTATCTATGTCATTGCTTGTGACTTTGAAAACTTGGTGTGTTACTTGGTTGATGAAATTAAAATGAAGAAATGTTGAATATGATTTTGTTCTCTATTAAAAAAAACCCTAAACCCTAATCTAAAAACTGAACCCTAAACCTAACCCTTAATCCTAAACCCTAAAAACTTTAAACCCTAAATCCTAAACCCTAAACCCTAAACCCTAATCCCTAAACCCTAACACCTAAACCATAAACCCTAAATGCTAAACCCTAAACCCAAAAAGAAACCCTAAATCCTAAACCCTAAACCCCAAACCCTAAACCCTAAACCCTAAATCATAAACCCTAAACTAACCTTAAACCTTAAACCCTAAACCCTAAACCCTAAAATGCTAAAACCCTAAACCTAAACTAAATAAAATATAAAAAATAGATAAAAAAATTTAAATAAAAAAAATAAAAAAAATAAAACATAAACTATAACCTAAACCTAAACCTAAACTTGAAATGAAAATAAAATAAAAATATAAACTAAAATAAAATAAAATAAATAAAAACCTAAACTAAACTAAAAAATAAAAAACCTAAATAAAATAAAAGGTAAACCTAAAATAATAATGAAATAAATCAAAAAGAAAATAAAAACTAAATAAAAAAACCTAAAAAATAAATGTAAAAATAAAACCTAAAAATAAATAAAATAAATAAAACCTAAACCCTAAATTGAAATAAAAAACTAAGACTAAAATAATGCTAAAACAAACCTAAACATAAACTAAAATAGGGTAAACTAAAATAAATAAATCCTAAACCTAAACATAAAATAAACTAAACCTAAACCAAAACTCTAAATATAATAAAATAAATTAAAAATAAACCTAAACTTAAATTAAAATAGAGCCTAAAAATAAACCTAAAATAAAAACCTAAAACCTAAACCTAAAGAAATAAAATAAAAACCAAGACCTAAAAATAAAAATAAAAAATAAAACCTAAACCAAAAAAATAAAATAAAAATAAAACAAAACTAAAAAATAAAGCTAAAGCTAAAGATAAACTTAAAAAATAAAATAAAATACAAAACCTAAACTAAAATAAATTAACCTAAAATATATAAACTAAACTAAATAAAAATATAATTAAACCTAAATAAAAAAATTAAATAAACTAAAATAAATAAAGAAATAAAATAAATTAACCTAAACCTAAGAGTTTAATTATTTTAAAATACATACAAAAAAAAAAACAAAATAAAAACATTAACCCTAAACCCTAAACCCTAAACCCTTAAACCCTAAATCTAAACCTAAAAAAAACATAAATCCTAAAACCTAAACCCTAAACCATAAACCTTAAAGCTCGAAACCCTAAACCCTAACCCTAACCCTAAACCTAAACCCTAAACCTTAAATCCTAAACCCTAAAATCCTAAACCCTAAACCCTAAACTAGCCTTAAACCCTAAACCCTAAAAATCCTGAACCCTAGAGACTAAACCCTAAACCTTAAACCTTAAACCCTAAGCGAACCCTAATCCATAAACCCTAAACCTAATGCCTAAATACTAAATCCTAAACCATTAACCTAAAGCACTAACCCTACACCTAAACCCTAAAACCTAAAAATCTGAAACCCTAAACCCAATACCCAAAACCCTAAAAACCTAAAAACATAAACCTACACTATATAAAACCTAAGAACAAAATAAATAAATAAACCTAAACCTAAATAATATACAAATTAAAATAAAATAAAAATATAAACTAAAACCTAAACCTAAATAAAATTAAAAAAAAAAATAAAAATAAAGATAAACTAAAACCTAAAATAAACTATAAAATAAAATAAACCTAAAAATAAAAAATTAAATAATATAAACACTAAACGATATAAAATAAATAAACTTAAAATAAACATAAAATAAAAGAAAAGAAAAACTAACTAGAAACCTAAATCTAAAAAATAACCTAAAATAAATAATAAATAAAACATAAACCCTAAACTAAAAAAAAAACTAAACCTAAAATAAAAATAAGATAAAGTAAATAAAATAAACTTAAACCTAAACTAAAATAAACTAAACTAAGCTAAATAAAATAAAATAAACTAAAAAAACCTAAACCTAAACTAAAAAATAAAACCTGAAAATAAACCTAAAATAAAAAACATAAATTTGAACCTAAAAAAATAAAATAAAAACCTAAACCTAAACATAAAAATAAAAAATAAGACTTAAACCTTAAAATTAAAATAAACATAAACCTAAAAATAAAATAAAATAAAAAACCTAACCTAAAATAAATAAACTAAACTAAATAAAAATAAAAAATAAACAAAAAAAAATTAAAATAAAATAAATAAAAATAAAGTAAATAAACCTAAACCTACCATTTTACTTAATTTAAATGAAAAAAAACTGCTAAACCCTAAGCTAACCCTAAACCCTAAACCCTAAACCCTAAACCCTGAACCCCAAAAACCCTAAACCCTAAACCCTAAACCCTAAAAACCTAAACCTAAACTAAATAAAACCAAAAAATAAAATATATAAAAAAACCTACGATAATAAAATAAAATAAAATAAAACTTGAATCTAAGCTAAACCTTACCCCAAAATAAAGTAAATTAAACTAATAAAATAAACCAAAATAAAATTAATATAACCTAAACAAACTAAAAAATAAAATAAATTTAAGGATAAAACCTAAATAAATAAAAAAAAACTAAATGTAAAATAGAAATAAAATAAACTTAAAATAAAATAAAATAAAAACTAAATAAAATCCTAAACCTAAAAAATAAACCTAAAAATAAATAAAAAATAAAACTTAAACCCTAAACCAAAAAAAAAAATATAAACCTAAAATTAAAATAAAATAAACTTAAACCTTAAGTACACAAAACTGAAACCTAAACCTAAATAAACAAAATAATAAAATTTAAAAATAAACTTAGAAAAAAATGTGAAACCTAAACCTAAATAATAAAATAAAAACCTAAACCTAAACTTAAAAAATAAAACCCTAAACCTAAACTTATAAAATAAAAAATAAAACCTAAACCTTAATAATAAAATAAAAATAATACTCAACTAAAAAATAAACCTAAACCTAAAAAATAAACTAAAATAAAAAACCTAAACTAAAATAAATAAACCTAAAATAAATAAACTAAGATAAATAAAAATAAACTAAATAAACCTAAACCTACTGGTTTACTTAATTTAAAAGAAAAAAAGAACCCTTAAATCCTAAGCTAACCTGAAAACCCAAAACCCTAAACCCTAAACCCTAAAAATCCTAAACCCTAAAGCCTAAACACTAAACCCTAAACCCTAAATCATAAGCCCTATTCCCTAACCCTAAACTCTAAATCCTAAACCCTAAACCCTAAAAACCTAAAAACCTAAACCTAAGCAAAACAAAACCAAAAAATAAAATATATAAAAAAACCTAAGCCTAAATAAAATATAATTAAATAAAATAAAATAAAAAATTAAACCTAAACCTAAAAATAAAATAAATTAAACTTGTAAAAATAAGCTAAAATAAAATGAATGAAAACCTAAATAAAACTAAAAAATAAAATAAAACTAAGCATAAAAATCCTAAATAAAATAAAAACTAAACGTAAAGTAAAAATAAAATAAACTTAAAAAAAAATAAAATAAAAACTAAAGAAAAACCTAAACCTAAAAAATAAACCTAAATATAAAACTTATAAATAAATAAACAATGAAACATAAACCGTAAACTAAAAATACCTAAACCTAAAATAAAAATAAAATATACCTAAACCTAAACTAAATTAAAATAAACTAAGATAAATAAAACCTAAAGTTAAACTTATAATAAACTAAACCTATACCGAAACTTAAACTAAATAAAATAAAATAACCTAAAAATAAACCTAAAGCTAAATTAAAAAATAAAACCTAAAAATAAATCTAAAACAAAAACCTAAAAGTTAAACCTAAAAAATAAAATAAAAACCTAAACCAAAACTTAAATATAAAAAATAAATCCTAATCCTAAAAAATAAAATAAAAATAAAACTCAATTAAAAAATAAACTAAAAAAACTTAAACTAAAATAAATAAACTTAAAATAAATAAACTAAACTAAATAACAATAAAAAATAAAATAAACTCAAATAAAAAGGAATTAAACTAAATAAACTAAATTAGCATAAACCTGCCAGTTTGCTTAATTGAAAGAAAAAAAACCATAAATCAGAAATCCTAAACCCTAAATGATATATGCAAAAACCCTAAACCATAAACCCTAAACGCTAAACCCTAACCCCAAGCCCTAAATGCTAAACCCCTAACCCTAAACCTAAACCTAAAGTAACTAAATAAATAAAAAAATATACATAAACCCTAAAACCTAATAAACCTAAACCAAGAATGAACCTTAGTGGCGTGAACATCACCTCAAACCCTAGATTTAGCTGAGGCTAAGGTTGAGGCTGGTTATCAAAGTGGTGGTCGAGAATCTAGGTATATGGAGGTGGTGTTCAGAGTAGTGGTGGTTATGGAGGTAGGAGGAGCGATGGAGGTTACAACCGTAGTGGCGATGGAGAGAGTGATCAGGTATATGATGGTGGATCCTACTGATAAAAGAGGTGGTTATGGTTGGAACTGAATAAATAAAAGAATGATCGATCTGATCTGCTTCTTATGGAAATGCACCTTTACAATAGAGACAGTTCTAATTATCTATGGTTCTTTATTTACTCTATGTGTGCTCATCTTTTATCTATGTCTTCACTTATGTCCTAAAAAACTTGGTGTGTTACTTGGTTGATGAAATCAAAAAGAAGAAATGTTGAATATTAAATTATTCTCTATTTAAAAAAAAATGGAAACCTTAAACCTTAAACTAAAACTTGAACCCTAAACCTAAAACCTAAACCCTAAACCCTAAAAACCCGAAACCCTAAACCCTAAACTCTAAACCCTAAAACCCTAAACCCTAAACCCTAAATTATAAACCATAAAACCTAAGCCCTAAACCCTAAACCCCAAATGCTAAATAACCCTAAACCCTCAACTAACCTTAAACCCTAAACCATAAACACTAAAAAGCTAGAAATCTAAACCTAAACAAAATAAAACCTAAAAATAAAATAAATATAAAAATAAAAAACCAAAATAAAATAAAATAATAACCTAAACTAAAACATAAAACTAAACCTAAACCTAAAAAGTAAATAAAATTAAAAATCAAAACTAAACTAAAATAAAATAAATAAAAACCTAAACTAAACTAAAAAAAATAAAAAACCTAAATAAAATAAAAACTAAACTTAAAATCAAAATAAAAAAACCTAAAATGAAATAAAATAAAAATTAAATAAAATCCTAAACCTAAAAACACAAACATAAATATATAACATGAGAAGAAATAAAAAATTAAGCCTAAACCTAAAACTAAAAAAAAAATCTAAACTAAGATTGAAAATAAGATAAACCTAAACCTAAATTAAAATAAACTAAACTAAAATAAATAAAGCCTAAACCTAAACCTAAAATAAAGTAAACCAAAACCTTAACCTAAACCCTAAAAAAATATATATACTAAAAATAAACCTAAACCTACACTAAAAAATAAAACCTAAAATGGAAACATGAACCTGAACCTAAAAATAAAAAGTAAAACCTAAACCTAAAAAATTAAATTAAATTAAAACAAAACAAAAAATAAACCTAAACTTAAAAAATAAACTAAAATAAATAAACATAAAATCAATAAACTAAACTAAATATAAATATAAATAAACCAAAATGAAAATAAAAAATAATTTAAATAAAAAAATAATAATTTAAATTAAAATAAATAAAAAATAAACTAAATAAACCTAAACCTATGAGTTTACTTAATTCAAAGAAAACATCCTAACCCTAACCCTCTACCCTAAACCCTAAAACTAACCCTAAACCCTAAACCTACAACCCTAAAGCTTAAAACCTTAAACCCTACAACCCTAAACCCTAAACCTTAAACCCAAAACCCAAAACCCTAAAAACCTAAAAAAAATAAATAAAAAAACCTAAACCTAAAAAAATAAAATAAAATAAAAACCTAAACTAAAAATTAACATTAACCTAAACTTAAACTTAAACATAAAAATGAAATTAAAAAATAAACTAAAATAAAAAAATAAAAACATAAACAAAATGAAATATAATAAAATAATCCTAAGAAAAAAAACCTAAATAAAATAAAAGTTAAACGAAAATAAAAATAAAATAAACATAAAATAAAATAAAATAAAACTAACTAAAACCCAAAAATAAAACCTAAAAATTAAAATAAAACCTAAACCTAAACCTAAAAAAATAAAAAATAAACCTAAACATAAAAAATATAATAAAAATAAACTGAACTAAAAAGTAAACCTAAACCTAAACCTAAAAATAAAGTAAAATAAAAATTGAAACTAAAATAAATAAACCCAAAATAAATAAACTAAGCTAAAAAATAAAAAATAAACATAAATAAAAATAAAAATAAAATTAACTAAAATTAACAAAAAATAACTAAATAAACCTAAACATATTGGTTTACTTAATTTTAAAAAAACCCTAAACCCTATACCCTAAACCCTAAACTAACCCTAAACCATAAACTTAAACCCTAAAACCTAAACCCCTAACCCTAACCCTAGACCCTAAACCCTAAACCATAAACCCTATACCCTAAACCCTAAAACCCTAAACCTTAAACCCTAAACCCTAAATGATCTTAAACCCTAAACCCTAATGCCTAAATCTTAAACTCTAAACTAACCCTAAAACACTAAACCCAAAATCATAAACCCAAAACCCTAAACCCTAAACCCTAAAAACCTAAACTAAATAAAACTAAATAATAAAATAAATAATTAATAAATAAAATAAAATAAAATAAAAATTAAAACTAAAATGTAAACTTAAATTTAAAAATAAAATATAGAAATAAGAATAAACTAAAATAAAATAAATGAAACCTTAAACTAAACAAAAAAATAAAATAAACCTAAGAATAAAAAACCTAAATAAAATAAAAAATAAACCTAAAATAAAATAAATTAAAAACAAAATAAAAACCTAAACCTAAAATAAAATAAAATAAACCTAAACATAAACTAAAATAAATAAAACCTAAACCTAAACCTAAAATAAACTAAACCTAAACCTAAACCTAAACTAAATAAAATGAACTAAACTAAAATTAAACCTAAACCTAAACTTGTAAATAAAACCTAAAAATAAACCTAAAATGAAAACCTAAACCTAAACATAAATAAATAAAATAATAACATAAACTAAAACCTAAAAACAAAAAATAAAACCTAAACCTAAAAAATAAAATAAAAATAAAACTCAACTTAAAAATCAACCTAAACCTAAAAAAAAACTAAAATATAAAACCAAAACTAAAGTGAATAAACCTACAATAAATATACTAAAATAATTAAAAATAAAAATAAACCTAAATAAAAATTTAAAATTAAAATAAACTCAAATAAATAAATAAACTAAATAAACTTAAACTTGCAGGTTTACTTTATTTAAAAAAAACTAAACCCTAAATCCTAAATCCTAAACCCTAAACCCTAACCTACAACCCTAAACCTATAACCCTAAACCCTACACCCTAAACCCTAAAACCTTAAACCCTAAACCCTAAATCTAAACCCTAAACCCTAAACCCTAAACACCTAAACCTTAAACCCTAAACTCTAAAACCCTAAACCCTAAACCCTAAGTCCTAAACCCTAAAACCAATAAGCTTAAACCCTTAACCCCAAACCCTAAACCCTAAACTAACCCTAAACCCTAAAGTAACCATAAATCTTAAGATTGGGCAGAACCTTGACGGCAGGAACATCACTATCAACTAGGCTCAATCTATATTTAGTGTTGGAGGCAAAGGTAATCGAGTGGTGGTGGGGGATTTGGAGGTGTGGATGTGGTGGTGGTTGGAGCAGCAGGGAGGAGGCAGTGAGCACAAAGGTTAGATGGTGGGAGAAGGAGAGATCGGCATATGATGGCAGAGCCCACTACTGAGAAGTGGGGGTTCTGATAACTAGAGAAATCAAGAACAGCCAATAATCCATCGCTATGAAATAGTGTCTACGAAGAAATCCTACTTATCTAAGTTTTCTAATTTTTCTATTAGTGCACATTTTTAACCTATGTCATCACTTGTGTCTTAGAAAACTTGGGGTGCTACTTAGTTGATTAAATTGAAAAGAAGAAATATTGAATCTAAATTTGTTCTCTATGTCAAAAAAAATCCTTGAACCCTAAAAACCCTAAACTCCAAACCCTAAACCTTAAACCTTAAACCTTAAACTCTAAACCCTAAACCCTAAACCCTAAACCCTAAAATCATAAACCCTAAGCCCTAAACCCTAAAACCATAATCCATAAACTCTAAAATTGACAACCCTAAACCATAAACCATAAACTCCAAACCTTAAACCTGAAACTAAACATAAACCTTAAACCTTAAACCCTAAACTAACTCTAAACCCTAAACCCAAAACAAACCCTAACCCTAAACCCTAAACTTTGAATAAAGATGTCATTAGGAGTAGATCTAAAGAGTGACCTAATCCTAACATAGTTATGGTAGCTAAAGTAAATGCCTTCAAGAGACTTTCCTTGTCTTAGAGATTTGAATATCTTAAACCCTAACCTTAAATCATATTATAATACCATGTATTATAGTGTAATGGCATCATATATTTGAGCATGTAGTATGTGTTTTTTGATGTTCTAAGATGTTTTGAAAAGTTTTAGTATGTTATGGTATTATGCTCTATAGTCTATATAAATATAAATCACAAAAATATTAATTTTTTAAATCAGATAATGAAATTTGTTAAATTTGAAGTGGGGATTAGGTTGTAGTACCAAAGGTGTTCTATGCCATACATACTCTAATAAGTAAGATTTTATGTTCAAAATAAATATTATATGTTGTAGCATTGTATCACATCATATATCATAATATATTATTCTAGGCATTTTAAATTCTTTTAGTATTTTGCAATCATGTCGAGCATACACGAGAATTTTTTATAAGAATGTTGATTTAGACTTTAAAATGGTGGAATTTGGCCAAATTCATAATAAGTAGTGCATGGCATAATAATATATTATTTTAATTTAAAATATGTAAGTGATAAAAAAATATATAGTTTTTTATTATTTAAACTAATTTAATGATTTTTTATCTTAAACAATCCCTTGTGATGTGATATCCAATATAATAAAATATAATATGTTATAGTGTATTATAATATAAGATGCCATAACATAGTGCAGCGTCATGCATTATAACATACTATTGTGTATAACTGCTTGTTCTTTAGCATATTTTAGTTTCAGAAGGCGAAGTAGTAGTTTATATATAAATCATAAAAATTGATTTATAGTAGATGATGGGATTTTGCCAAATTTAAAGCCTTAGAGAACATCATTGGGGTGTGCTATGGTGTGTCATTTAATCAAAAGAATGGAATTTTGCATCCAAAATAAATGTTCATTTTTCAACCGTGATTTTATAATTTTTTTTTGCTTAATGTGATTCATTTTAAGGTGTAATGTAAGATAATATATTATATGAAAGCATGCTAAAATATAATGTACATAATAATATAACTTCACATATATATGAATGTGGTGGTGTGTTACTAAATGTTATTGCACATTTTAGTATGCTTTACTTTTGTTATAATACATTGGGTCAAATCTCACAAAAATGTTAATTTGAAGGTTGAGATGGAAAAATTTAGCCAAATTCATAGTACACACCAAGAAGAAACACCAAAATTATGCTATTTTGTAATGTAAGATATTATATTATATGAAAGCATACTAAAATATTATGTACATAACAATATAACTTCACATATATATGAATGTGGCGGTGTGTTACTAAATGTTATTGTACAATTTGGTATGTTTTACTTTTGTTATAATACATTGGGTCAAAACTCACAAAAATATTAATTTGAAGGTTGAGATGGAAAATCCAAATTCATAGTACACACCAAGAAGCAATAATCAAATTATGCTATTTTGTACCATTTCTAATAGAAAATAATAATTTTACATCCAAAATGAACATTATTCATATTTTGAGAAAATTTTGTTATTTATTCCTTTTAAGTGATTCTAATGAGGTGTAGTGTTAGATAATATATTATATTATAGAAAATTATAATATAACATCATATATTATAATATAATATAGTGTGTTAATTCATAGAATAATATGTTTAGCATGATATTGTATAGTTAGCTTGAGCTTGCACCATCAAATCATAAAATGTTGATTACAATGTTAAGATGATGTAATTTGAATGAATGCATATTAGTTTTTTGCTGAAGTATTAAAGGTGCATAAGAGAAGAAATAAGATTTGAAGAGAATTCTATGAGAAGGACATGGAGGGAGATCCTAGGTAACACATATGCATTGATGATAAGGGGGATGTGGGGCATAGAAGAAGCTGGATAAAGTTTGAATTTGATTTGATCATATGATTTGTGGAAAAAAAAGATCTACTAGGGATAAAAATCTATAATTCACTAGGGATTAAGATCGAATTGACTTTAGTTTATTATGTTTTAATTGATGTGGAGGAATATTTGCTAGAGATATGGGCTCAAGTCAGGGACGGTATATGAACCTTCCACAGGGAAGCAAGTTCAAAGCTACCTGGGAATGGGATTTAAGATTGATTTCATATATTTGTTTGGGGATGTATCCACCGGAATAAGAGTTTGGTTGGATTTCTTCATTTAGACTCTATTGGGGAGTTGGTTTAATTTGGCTACTATGGAGGTTGGTTTTTTGAATTTGATTGTTGTTTGACTTGTTTATATATGATTTAGGCTCCACCAAGGAAAATCGATTGGGTTTAATTTAGTTTGAGTTAACATATAGACCGCTACTATTTACCCATTGAGAAGGGGTTATATCAGCTTTGACTTTTATCATGTTTATAAATCCAAAGGGATAGTCTACTGGTTGTGGGGTAGAGCTAGCTAACCTAAGGGGCTTCCTTTCAGTGTGCAAAGACTAGGCTAGGAAGAAGGCATAGTAAACTTACATCTTCCAAAGTGATGAACAACCACTGGGGTGACCTGTTGAATGCACAACAAATCAAATCTAACCTAGGGTGACTGTTGAGTGAATGTCACTAGGGACTTATGTCAACTCAAAAGTAGTCAGGAATAATTTTATCTTAATTTTATGTGATTTGATATGGTTTGTTTGGTTTAGTTTGATTTTGAATTGAGGGCATATTCGTTAGGGATATGAGCTCGATCAAATTTGATAGATTTATTTTATGGACCATGTTGGTGCGCGATGGACCCACTGAGAAGGGGCTATATCGGACTTATCTTATCTCAAATTTACAAATCCAAAGGGATAGTCGCTATGGGGTAGCTAGCCAACCTGGATTGCCTTCGTGCAATGGTTATGCTGTGAAGAAGGCGTAGGACTTACATAAAGCAAAAAAACTATTAGGTGAGCTAGTACAATAAATCAAACCCGACTTAGGCTTAATTAATGAAAGTGAATGACACTGGAGACTTATATAAACTCAAGAGTAGTCTATAATTTTTATAAGGAGTTTTATTGACATTTCCCTAAAGATAAGATGCTTGCTTGGAAAAAGGTATTACTAGGGGTGTCCTCCTAATCAACAAGTGAATATATAGTTTGTTTATATGTTTGCGCAGACCTTGTTGGTCTGTAAGGGATCACACTAAGAAAGGGCTATGTCGGCATTGACCTATCTCATATTTACTAAATAAATGGAACTGGATAAATAAAAGAATGACCGATCTGATCTGCTGCTTATGGAAATGCACCTTTACAATAGAGACGGTTCTAATTATCTGTGGTTTTTTATTTACTCTATGTGTCCTCATCTTTTATCTATGTCTTCACTTATGTCCTAAAAAACTTGGTGTGTTACTTGGTTGATGAAATCAAAAAGAAGAAATGTTGAATATTAAATTGTTCTCTATTTAAAAAAAAATGGAAACCCTAAACCTTAAACTAAAACCTGAACCCAAAACCTAAAACCTAAACCGTAAACCCTAAAAACCTGAAACCCTAAACCCTAAACTCTAAATCCTAAAATCCTAAACCCTAAAACCTAAATCATAAACCATAAAACCTAAACCCTAAACCCATAACCCTAAATGCTAAACAACCCTAAACCCTCAACTAAACTTAAACCCTAAACCATAAACACTAAAAAGCTAGAAATCTAAACCTAAACAAAATAAAACCTAAAAATAAAATAAATATAAAAATAAAAAACCAAAATAAAATAAAATAAAAACCTAAACTAAAACATAAAACTAAACCTAAACCTAAAAAGTAAATAAAATTAAAAATCAAAACTAAACTAAAATAAAATAAATAAAATCCTAAACTAAACTAAAAAAAATAAAAAACCTAAATAAAATAAAAACTAAACTTAAAATCAAAATATAAAAACCTAAAATGAAATAAAATAAAAACTAAATAAAATCCTAAACCTAAAAACACAAACCTAAATATATAACCTGAGAAGAAATAAAAAATTAAGCTTAAACTTGAAACTAAAAAAAAAATCTAAACTAAGATTGAAAATAAGATAAACCTAAACCTAAACTAAAATAAACTAAACTAAAATAAATAAAGCCTAAACCTAAACCTAAAATAAAGTAAACCAAAACCTTAACCTAAACCCTAAAAAATATATATACTAAAAATAAACCTAAACCTACACTAAAAATAAAACCTAAAAATAAACCTAAAATGGAAACATGAACCTAAACCTAAAAATAAAAAGTAAAACCTAAACCTAAAAAATTAAATTAAATTAAAACTAAACTAAAAAATAAACCTAATCTTAAAAAATAAACTAAAATAAATAAACATAAAATCAATAAACTAAACTAAATATAAATATAAAAAAAACCTAAATGAAAATAAAAAATAATTTAAATTAAAATAAATAAAAAATAAACTAAATAAACCTAAACCTATGAGTTTACTTAATTCAAAGAAAAAATCCTAACCCTAACCCTCTACCCTAAACCCTAAAACTAACCCTAAACCCTAAACCTACAACTCTAAAGCTTAAAACCTTAAACCCTACAACCCTAAACCCTAAACCTTAAACCCTAAACCCAAAACCCTAAAAACCTAAAAATAAAATAAATAAAAAAACCTAAACCTAAAAAAATAAAATAAAATAAAAACCTGAACTAAAACCTTAACCTTAACCTAAACTTAAACTTAAACATAAAAATAAAATTAAAAAATAAACTAAAATAAAAAAATAAAAACATAAATTAAACGAAATATAACAAAATAAACCTAAGAATAAAAAACCTAAATAAAATAAAAGTTAAACGTAAAATAAAAATAAAATAAACCTAAAATAAAATAAAATAAAACTAACTAAAACCCAAAAAACCTAAAAAATTAAAATAAAACCTAAACCTAAACCAAAAAATAAAATAAAACCTAAACATAAAAAAATATAATAAAATAAAACTAAACTAAAAGTAAACCTAAACCTAAACCTAAAAAATAAAGTAAAATAAAAAATTGTAACTAAAATAAATAAACCCAAAATAAATAAACTAAGGTAAATAAAAATAAAAATAAAAATAAAATCAACTAAAATAAATAAAAAATAACTAAATAAACCTAAACATATTGGTTTACTTAATTTTAAAAAAACCCTAAACCCTAAACTAACCCTAAACCATAAACTTAAACCCTAAAACATAAACCCCTAACCCTAACCCTAAACCCTAAACCCTAAACCATAAACCTTATACCCTAAACCCTAAAACCCTAAACCTTAAACCCTAAACCCTAAATGATCTTTAAACCCTAAACCCTAATGCCTAAATCTTAAACTCTAAATTAACCCTAAAACCCTAAACCCAAAATCCTAAACCCAAAACCCAAAACCCTAAAGCCTAAAAACCTAAACTAAATAAAATTAAATAATAAAATAAATAATTAATAAATTAAATAAAATAAAATAAAAATTAAAACTAAAATGTAAACCTAAATTTAAAAATAAAATATAGAAATAAAAAAATTTCAATATAATTATTCTTTCATATTCTAGGTTGTATATAGAACTTCTACCCAACTTTTCTCTTCGTACTTAGCACTGACAGACCAATCTTTTTCTTTTATGATAGTTTATATAATTGTTTGAAGTTATGTTTACATTGTGCATTAGGATGGCATGCTTTCCATAGTTTCTTAAATGATTGATGCTTTAATGTATGGCTTGGATACGATTAGGCTCTTATGCTAAAAATAACTTTTCTACCCAACTAATCACTCATAACTAAATTTTAAACAACTCATAACCTCATCATATAGCTTAAGACATAAATAACATTATTAAAAGATTTAGCAACCCTTAGTCAATAGTTGTATGTTTCATATCATCCATGCATATTCTTTCTCTTGAACATGAAAGATCTCCATCCTTGCACGATAAAGGAATGCTTGACCTGTGAGGGCATCGCTTGTGGTGGAGAACACCTTCTTCTAGCTTATTTGACCCATAACTTATTTCATCATGCATTTAGGCATAAGAAATCCTAAAGCCTCTGTCAAAATAATGTGTCTAAAATGAAATAAAATTTGAAATGATTTTGCATCTATAGATTAATTCATATGCTCATACGACTCATAATCTAGTCTCTTAGGGAGTGTGTTTATGACTTTAGTATCTCTCTAATTAAATAAGTACCTGTTGATGTCATTTTTAGAATGAGCTTTCAACCTCTACCTCTTAGACATAAGATTTATCTTAGACACTAAGAGTTCCTTAGTCTTAAGACACATCTAGTGATTAGGTGGACACTCAACATAGCTTTAGATACTTAGAAGAGTTAGCTATAGGAATAGGTCATACTCTAGAGGTGTTAAGAAAATTTCCCTATCCTATAGCCTGAACCATATTCCTCACTTCCTTCCTTCACGTAAAACTTCAAATCAAATCAACATCAAACTTAAATCAAATCAAACCTAATTGATTTTCTCCAAACTCAAATCAATTCTATATGATTGAAATCCATGATTGAAACCCATGATTGAAACCAATGATTGAAATTCCAAGTTTGAAATATTTCTTAAGTTCTTTGATTTCCTCTTAAGAACTTAGCCCAAATCAAGTTCAAACCATCTCAAATTCATAAAATTTTCTCACAACCTATTTATATTCTCATTTATATTCACATATATAAATGAAATATAAATTCAAATCAATCAAACTAAATCCAAAATTCAAATCCAAAATTCCAAATCTTTCCTAAGTCCTATAATCCTCTCTTAAGGATTTAGCCTAAATCATGTTCAAATCAACTCAAGTCCTTGAAGTTTTCTCTTAACCCACTTATATTCTCATTTATATTCAGATATATAAATGAAATATAAATTCAAACAACCAAAACCAAACAAAAAAATCAAACTCAAATTCATTCAAAAAACCTAAGTTTTCAAGTCAAAATCAAGAACTTAGCCAAATCAATTTCAAATCAGGCCAAACTCTTGATTTTTCATCATGATTCAATCAATCCTTCAATCATGAATCCAAATATAAATACAAACTTCAAACACTTAACCATAACTCAATTCAAAAATTAAGCTAAAATCCATCTCAAGTTCATCCTTTGAACATGAAATTGTCAAATGAATCAAAACCCATTTGACTTCAAACCACATGCAAATGGATTTATACTTCAATCATAGGTCCATATGTGAGTTCAACAAAACTCAAATAAAGATTTGACCTACTTAGGCTCACTTGACCCAAAGTGACCTAAAATACTCTTATGAGCCAAATTCTATTCCTAACCAAATTGGATTGAACTAAGCCTACCTAAGCCTCTCATCATGATCAACAATCATAATGAGATGATCAATCACTCAAATTAGGTCAAACCAAGTCAAACTTAAGGGTTGACTAAGTCAACCCTTAAGAAAAATGAAACCCAACATAGCCAAAATCCACCATAGGCCAAATTGATTGAAACCAATGATCTAAGTTCATTCATGATCAATGTTTGAGCTTGACCAAGTCAACATTTGAGCTTAGCCTAGCCTAATTGGCCACTTGACCCATGTTGACCCAACTTGACCTAAAAAGTCAAAATATGTCAAAACTTGATCTAAACCAAATTGATTGAAACCAATGGGTTAAGTTCATCCCAAAATGATTGTTGAACTTGACCAAAGCCTCAATTTGCCAACTAGACCTAACCTAGCCTAATTGACCTTGAACCTAACTTGGCCTAAAGGATCATATCGAGCCAAATTCAAAATTAACCAAAATTTATTAGGAACAAAAATATCAATCCATTTCATGTGACCAACTAAACCTACACTAACCCATGACCTAACCTAGATAGGTCAAATGGGTCAAATTAGTCAACTTGACCCATTTGACCTAAATGAACTCAATTGAACAAAATTCAAACCTCAACCAAATTGAATCAAACAAAAGCCACCAGAACATTTTAAATGGTCATATGAACTTGACCCAACCCTTGGTTTGACCCAATTTGACCGATTGGTCAACTTGACCCAAGTTGACCCATTTTGACCTAAATGGGTCAACATGAGCCAAATCATTTTCTCATCATACCAAATATGCCCAAACTAAAATCAATATCAAATGACCATTTTACCCCTAGGCCATAGTGTAAATTTGGCCAAATCCACTTGGAATTTGATCAAATCCTCTCCATAACCACTTAGCACCCTCTTAGTGGATCAAGTGAACACTAGGGAGTGTGGTGCACCCAACCCAATGGGTTTGGGTCAGCCCAACCTAGCCCAATGACCAAACCGACCACATGCCTTGAAATGGAGCACATTGAATCCTCCTTCCACTCAATTCAAGCACATGGCCACCTCACCCACTTCTTCTGTTGACAAAATTGAATTCAAAGACATCCTAAATGTCCTAACAAACCCATGGAATAAGCTCAATAGGATTAAAAATGGTAAGGAGGCTTACAGTTGTCCAATTTCCTTTTGGGGAGATATACTCCCACTAATCAACTTAATCTTCACTCTTGCTAATTCGATTGAATCAAAGGAACTAAGAGCAAGCCCTAACTACTCTTCTCAAGCTTCCTAGAGCAATTTTGAACTTCCCATTTTGTAATTTCTCAAGCTAAAAATAGGGGAAGAAAACCAAAATCCAATCTCACTCCACACTTAAAACTAGCCCAATTTTCTTTACAAGATCCTGAGGGACCCCAATCAACTTGTATAAGCTTTTTCCCAAGCTCCAAAGGCAAAAGGGGTGCTAGTTTGATCAAAGCCACAAGGAGTTCAAGGTGGAGTTGGCCTCTAGAAGCAACCACCCAACTCAAGACCTCAAATTATTAGCAAAGCTTCGTCTCCACTAGACGAAGCTTCTCCAAGGGAATCAAACACCGGTGATCTCCTCTAGCAAGGTAAACCATTTTCTAATCTTAATCTAGCCATATTGTGGAGCTTTATGAAAGGAATTTTCATTGCATGATAAACTAGCTATTGGATATGATCTCCATTGTATGATGAAGGTCTTGACTAAATTTTAGCCAAATCAAAGCTCAATCGAGCCCAGATCTTTCCCTAGAACATGGAAGGTCTCCATTACTCATAGGGAATTATAGGGATGAATCTCTGGCTATCCATCCATGCATTTTTGATGGAAGAATGAGATTAAAACACATAGCATCCCATGTTTCACTCTTTAGAACTGTGGCTTTAATCTCAATCGTCAGATCCTTGATTGGACAGCTGAGGAGAAAGCGCGTAGAGTTGCTGCTGATGTGGCACTACGATGTGATAAGTTAAAGAACCAATCCCTTCACACCATGTGGGAAGCACATGTTGTGTCAGTGGCCCACATGGAGCCGATGGGATTGAACATATAATTAGGCTTTTTTTAATTATTATTTTATCACCAAACCTCCTTGTTGACCTCATTTTTGGAATGAGCTCTTAACCCCTCCATCTTAGACATAGGACTTCTCTTATACTTTAAGAATTTGTCTTAAGACACATCTAGTGATTAGGTGGACACTTAACCTAGCAGAGACTTAGAAGAGTTAGCCATAGGAATAGATCATGCCTTAGGGGTCTTAGGAAAATTTGCCTACCGTATAGCTTGAACCACATTCCTCACTTCCTTCTTTAAAGTCAAAGTCCAAATTAAGTCAACAATCAATTCCAACCCAATTGATTTTCCCTAAACTGAAATTAATTCCAAATAATCAAAATCCATGATTCAAAACTCAAATTAAAATTCCAAAAATCTTTCCTAAGCCCTTTGATTCTATCTTATGGACTTAGCTCAAATCAAATCCAAATCAATTCAAATTCAAGAAATTTTCTCATAACCCATTTATATTCTCATTTATATTTACAAATATAAATGAATTGTAAATTTAAATATCCAAAACCAAATTCAAAACTCAAACTCAAATTCAAACAAAATCCAACCTAAGCCTTTCAAGTCAAATTCTTGAAATTAATCAAACTCAAATCAAGTTAAACTTTTTTCTTCATGATTCAATAAATCCTTCAATCATGAATCCAAATATAAATATAAACTTTAATCCTCAAACCAAAACTAAATTCAAGAATCAAGCCCAAGTCAAACTCATGTTCACCCTTTTGACTTGAAATTGTCAAATGAATCAAAATTCATTTGACTCCAGATCACGTACAAATGGATTTATATTTCAATCATAAATCCATATGTGAGATCAACCAAACTTGAATCAAGCCTTGATCAAGCCAACTAAACCCAATTGGCTCACTTGATCCAAAGTGGCCAATTTGACCTACATAAACCAAAATTCAATTCAACCCAAATCAAAATAAATTAATCCAATCCAAACTTCATGTCATATTTGTTGATCATCTTAGGTTAATTAATTATCATGAAATAGGGTCAAACCAAGTCAACTAGCCACCATTGACCAAGTCAACCATTTAACCCACATGAACCCAAACTAGCCAAATTGCAACCTAAACCAAATTCAGTGCAACCAATGCCTCAAGTTCACTCCAAATTATTGAACTTGACCAAAGCCTTAATTAAACACAATTTGGCCAAATGGCCAACTAGACCCAACTTAGCCCAATTGACCATGAACCCAACTTCACCTAAAAGGTCAAATTAAGCAAAAATCACATATAAACCAAATTGATTGGAAAAAAAAGATACCAATCCATTCAAAATGATCAATCAAACTCAAACCAAGCCATGATTCAAGCTAATTTGGTCAATTGGGTTAAATCGATCAACTTAGCCCAAATTGACTTAAAGGATCAAATTGGACAAAATCTAAATTAAATCCAAATTAAACTGAATCAATTGAAACTAATTGAACCAATATACTCCAAATAGCCATTTGAACTTGACCCAACTCTTGGTTTGACCTAATTTGGCCAATTAGTCAACCTAACCCATTTTGACCCAATTTGACCCAACTAGGTCAATTTAACCCAAATTAAACCAATTGAACTTCAAATGGCATAAAATTTGGTCCAACTTACTTTTGAATTATTTAAAATCTGCACAAATTAAATTCAATGTCAAATGACCACTTTACCCTTAGGTCAAGGGCATTCCACGAGAAAAAACACTTTCCCAAGTGGTCACTTGTCTTCCTTAGCCCCTTGACACTCATCCATCCATTGGTCCACATAGGCACCATGGACAATGATTTTCTAACCCAAGGAGTGGTTGGGGTAACCATGACTCATGAGGAGGTGAAATCACCTCACCTCTCCCATTAGAACACTTGGCATGAAGGACACTCACCTCCATTTGGCTAGGACACTCACTTGTCCTTCATGGAAGCCACTTTCCATGCCTTAGACAACCATAGGGAGCAACCTATGATGACTCTCTTCCATTCCCAACCACCCCAAGCTAAATGACATGGGTTTGGAACCAAAAATTTAAACAAAAAGTGGATTTTAGTTCATTTGAATTCACTTTTCATTCTAAGGCTTTAGTGGTTGAAGGAAACCCTCATTCCTCTCATTCACACTCTCTTAGAGCTCCCAAAGCCATTAGCAATCACATCTACTTTATTTTGGAGAGAAATACTCCAAAAGTAAGGGGATTTCAACAAGGAAATGATGATCACCGAAGGAAACATCATTTCAATGTGAAGGCGAGGATCTAAGCTTAGTCCAAGGATTCTTCCTTCAATCAATAGCACGCTCGAGTCTCCACCGCCTCCAAAAATCATCCACGGTGAGGTAACCTTCAAAAAGTATAACCGGCCTTAGGATCCCTCTTTTTGTGATGGTTTTTGTACAATCTTTAGGAATCTATTCTAGACAATCAAGTATTTTTATTTTAAATCATTTCAATTAGAAAATAGAACTTTTTTTAGTACAATTGATGCAAAAATGAGTCTATTTGGACAAGTTTTCACTTAGAAATCCCATTTTTTTCTTAAAAAAAATCTTGAAATCACTGTTCATCCCTCGGGCTACAGCCATCGTCCGATCCCATGGTTTATGGGATTGAATGGTTCTAATCGCATGACTCGGGCCTTCGAATCGCCTAAGAGATCTGGACCATCCGATCATGTGGTTCGTGCAATCAAATGGCACAAATCGCATGCCAATCGCATGATCTTGGTCTCTGGATCATGCAATCTGATCAAGATTGTCCGGTTGCAGACCAGAGTATCTAGAGCAAGCTGCTGGACACTCTCTGTGGGTTGACTGGTCGTTTCCCACCCATCTGGCTGACGTGGCACTACGCATGAATCACATGATGTTGTATGGTGCACGCGTCCAATCGCACGGTACCACCTGGAGCCTTGTTGCCATGTTAGCGCTACATGGATTTTTTGATTTAAAAAATTAATTAAAATCACCTGAAACTTCAAAAATTCATAGAAAATAAATGATTCAACAAAAATTTGCAAACAAGGGCATGTTGGATTCGCCTTTTTGAGAGGAATCCAACAAACTCAAAATCCTTAGATTTTACTGAATATTTTGAGCTCAATTTGAGTTTTAGTAAAAAAATCAAACCTTTTTAATTAAACCAAAAATACATATCAGATTAAGTTGAAATTTCCAGAGATTACAATTATGTTAAAATGCACCTACTATAAACATTTAAAGTCAAAATGACCTTTGAATTAAAAGATATTAAATTTTAAGTGTCAAATGATTTATTTTAATAAATTAAATTAGTAGAATTCATAAAAATTACTTAAATCAATTGGAATTTCTGAAATTCATAATAAATTGTAGAAAAATTTAAAAAATACAAACTCATGTTCATTTTAAAGATACTTCAAAGGAGAATCCAATAAAATTATTTTTGATTGAATTTTGATTGTAGATTTTCCTTAATGAGGGTTTATTTAAAAACTTAATAACCTCATTTACTCCCTAATGACTTCATTAATTAATTCCAAACTTCTCAAGCATGTTTAGTGGGATGACTTCTACCCCCTAATTTTCTTACAATTTATTAATGAGTTAACCAAGGAAATTAACTAATGAACCCCTAATCACTCTTTTAATGTAATTAAGGTTAATTAAGAATGTGAATAGTGTTTTAATTCTTTGATTAAGATAATTAAACTTTTTTTAAGTGATTAGGAGGTTTATGAAAGGAATTTGGAATATTTTCCTTCAGCTATTCCCTAAACCCCCTTTCTTCCCTAAATCCAAATCTAATTAAGGGTTAATCCACTAATGATCTACTTAATTAATCAAATCAAATTCTCAAAACCAAAATTAATCTAGAAACTTAATCACCTAAACCTAATCCTTCTTGGGTAGATACTTAGGTGTTCAATAACCTAAGTAAACATAAGGAAATCATACCTAACCCATATGTGTGGGAAGGGTTATGAAAGTACTTAAAATAAACCCTTTAGCTTAATTAATCATTAATTGTGAACCAATTGCATTGGGTACCTTTCTTTCCTAGGATGCATTACTGGTTTAAATTCCTTATGGTTTTATGTCATACATTGGCTCATAATTATTTGATTAAATATGTTAAAGTGGTATAGGTAAGGGGTAATTAATGAATTTAATCTACATATTAATCTAACCAAAGAGTAAAATTAATCTTAACACCTAAAAAATAAACTAAAATAATGCACACATGTGAGAATGGGTAAGGACCAGTAAACCTTCTCACACTTTCCTAATTAAAATCAAACTCAAAGCAAAAAATGAAAGTATCTTTAAACAACTTTTGATTTTCTTTAAATGATCTTACTTCATAAGATTGTCTTTAAGAATTAATTAGAGTGACTGAAATTACATGCTTACATCACTTTATTTCTTTCTTAGCTTGCTAAATGTGTATGTCATATGAGTTTTATACATTCATGCTTTTTTCAAATCAAATTCAAAATGAAATGTTTTCTTTATGTCAAATTTCATGTTTTGGCTAAAGTAAGAATATGAGTAGCTATTATCACTATTAAATTCAAAACTATTTTTAATTTATAAATCAAATATCTAAAATTGAAAGTGTGCTACTTATAATTATTTATAAGCTTGCATGTGGATATAAATATGAAGATGTGCATAAAGTAGCCTTTCTTCTCTTTTCTTTCAGTATGGTTTTGAATAAGATTTGGCAAAGTGTATAGTTCATTTGAAAACAACATAACACTTGCCTAGTTCCATTCCTATTCATTCCTATACTATTACTTAAGAAGGGAATCTACATTTGCACATATAAATTGCATAAACAAAATAAATCAACCAACACAAACTTTTTGCATCTTTCTTTTCCATTCATTTCTTTTGTATATATGCTTGTATTTAAGGAAAGTGGTATACTAGTTTGGACAACCCAGGGGTTGCGGGCTTTAAGTAGGCCTAAGTAGGTCTTGTACATTACGCCCCTAGTTAACAATGGCATTGTACTCACTTTTTTCCTTTCATACATACATGTGTGCATGTGAAAAATGGATAAGAAAACCTCTTTTCTACTTAATGAAAATCATGCATCATAAAATTTCAAATTTTCTTAAGTAAATTACTTAGCATGCATCATAAAGTGTGTTAAATATTCCCATTTTGGAATGATTGTATGGGGATTAGGATGAGCATTAGTTATAAGGCCATGCCTTATGTACCATGTGAACCCTTTGGAGCATCCACCTTCCAACCATCCAAAAGAAGGAACCAAAGAAGAAAGAAGAAAAGAAGGAGTACGATGAAAAGAAGAATGAAGAAATGAAGCTTGAATACCCCCATAACAATGAATTCCTTGCTTAATTATACTTAATTCATTTGTTATCCGGGTTGTATAAAAGTAAAGCTCGGCTACCCAATTTATTTTTTGGTTTTGTGCGATGGTGCCCGATCACAAATAACCTTTTATTCTTTTGTGTTAGATTTATAAAATGTGTGATGTTTTGTTTAGCTTATGCATTAAGATGACATGTTTTCCTAGTTTCTTCCTTGCTCTGATGTATGGCCTGGATGACAATTAGGCTCTTAGGGAAAAATAAAATCTTCTATCAAATTAATCAACTCAAAATTAAAAATAAGCAACTCATAACCTCACTTAAATACTAAGCTAAAAATAAAGATAAAAGAATTAGCAACCCCTTAGATGGATGAGTATTTATCTTACAACATCATGCACAACAACATCTTATTTCACTCTTGATTGGAGGGCTTCCTCATTTACTAAAGAAACTTGGATTGACCTTTGAGAGCCATGGTGGAAACACACCACCTCCCTTCTGGCTGATTTTGGCCAATAATTTTACTTCTCATGCATTAAGCATATGAATCCTATAAGCCTAAGTCAAATGATTGTCCAAAAATGAAAATAACATGTAATTTGATTTAGGTCATTTGAAGCATGCCCTTACATGATCTAGTCTCTTTAGGGAGTGAGTTTAAGGACTTAGTCTCTTTCTAAATAAATAACAACCTAGCTATCTTGCATAAAGCATATGACTTGCCTATATGAATTTA